>KN824324.1:40307-54181 GCA_000827415.1 Serendipita vermifera MAFF 305830
CGAGCGTGGAGGAGTCCAAGCTCTCAACGCGGCTTCGTAGGCACAAAACGTTTTATTGTGGGTAAGGCGGAAGGAGGAGACTACATAATTATACCACTTCCCATCACTTTCCTTCTCAATATCCTCTTTGCAAAGGAGAACGAAAATAGGATGTACGGGAAGTCTAAAGAAAGGGGTACGTACTAGGTAGGAGCCAACAAAAATATATAGGTAATGGTCGCCTTCATTGGAGCCAGAGTGCACGATCTTTGAATCCAAGATGGTAACGTAACGGATATGGATCGAATCTTACTGGCCAATTCATGCATGCTCGATGAATTAGTACCAATCACACCAAAAGATGATGCTAGGACTGAGTGGAAACGACGGATTGACAGTAAGATGAGACTGGAATATGATAACAAGAAGAGAGGGTATGAGTTCCTCCATCTCGTCTGATACATGCCAACGGTCATCTCACGATAAAGGGCAATCCAGCCGCTATTTAGTGAGACAAGGTTGACAACGCCACAATACCGACATCCTTCTAGTATGTCCTCGGAATGAGGGGATTGCCTGAAATGATCGTGATACTGTGGGGTTGGAGACGCAAGATAAAGCAAGCGACAAGAAGGGCATAGGAACAGGAAAAAGAGGCGTCTACAGCGTCATTAAGAGCGACAGAGCGGAACTAATGTCGTGACTATCATAGATCACCATGTGTAGACTCGTCGGCTTGAACTCATTACTTCGGTTTGCATACATCCCGTCCGCTGGGAAATGCAAAGATGCAAGCAGTGTGACACGACGAGAAGTACAGGTGCAGAACGATTGTAGAATAATGAATGTATAAGTATTTCCTGTTTTCAGCACGCATGCCTATACTGGACCGGTCTCTAGCCTTGCGGCAGCGTTTGGGAACGAGACCTCTGACACAGGCATTTATTCTGGGTACGCTGACCAGAAGAACATATTGTGAGCAAAACAAAGACACCAAAGGAGAAGGAGAAAAAAAGATGGTTGCCGGAGGAAAAAAAAAAAAAGGGACGATCGTAGTCGAGAGCCAGAGCATTGGTTTTGGTCACGTCCCTTTTGGATCTCGCCTCATCACCTATTACCGCCTGCTTTCTCATCAGGCTATACCGGGGTAGTTGAAGGGGTCCATTTGGACTGCTTCGTTTTCTGAATGCCGATGAAGCTCTGTTACACGCTCCTACGGACCAACGGCACGAGGAGCCTTTGGCAAAAGTCGCTAGGACAATTTTTGTCTGACCCATCCCATTATACCTTGTCTCGCTAAGGGGATCTCCTAATTCTCGATGCTATCTGATGATTGACGAGCGTTTTCCCTGCTAGGGACCCAATCCTGACTGGCCGCAAGCTATCGGAACCATACCCCGTTATCAAAGCCACTTCCCTCTGTCAACTATGCACGCGTAGAATCAGCCGTTATTTCATTTCAAATTATAAGAACCTTCTATCTACTGCGTTACTATCACGATGAAAACTTCTATCTTTACGTCTCCTCTGCTGCCTTTGCCTTTGCCTCTTCTGTATCCATGGCGAGCTACTTATCTTGGGTCTCTCTGTGTCTAAGATTATCAGGCTCCAAGGATTGGAAGAGGTTAACTAGGTTTTGGTGCGGCCTCATCTCCGTCAAATGTGTTGCCACTGCCTCCAGAAACCAATATCATCCTTCGTATTTAATCCTGAACCGTCCTTACGAGGATAGAGGCAGAACTGGTAGTTCCTGGGTTGATCAATGCTCGTTGAAGCACTCTTTATGATGATCGGCTTCTGGCTAGTTGTACTGATAACCCAGGAATGGCAACCATGTTCAAACGCGTCCATGATGATACGAGTCCGTTTTCTTGCACACGGTATCAATAAGACGAAACAGAGCTAATGATCTATATTCACGCCAGTAGCGTGTATTCGCTATCATCCTCCAGTTTCCCATATATCTTCAAAGCAACGCCGCTTTCCTTTCTCTTGTCTACAAGGTCGACTGCATGCGAATTGCATCGGTTTACACTGGATTGGCTATTTAAGAGTCGTATTTTAAATTCGAATGAGAAGCAGGGCGCTCTCTCCACCCCGAAAACGTCTACGACTGGGCCTTGCTCCAATCCATTCCCTGCAGCGAGAGATTCTAAGACTTTTTGAACCTCAGTGTCTCTCATGAATGTAAGCGAGACGCTCGGTACATGTGAACAGCGCCGTAAAAGGGGTAAAACTGTTTCTGCATTGAAGAAGTCGTCGAGGAGGAGGACCTGACTGGGAATCAATCCAAAACCCTCACTCGCAAATGCTTCCGCTGTAGCGTGCGATGGAGGACGAGGAAAATGGTGGTCTGGCGGCTCTCGTATATGTAATTGCTGAAGTGCGGGAGCAAGGAATGCCGATCCAGGTTTGAGCTCGATGCTCGTACACGATATGCGCTGCAGGGAATTCAATGTAATTCGACATTCGTTTTGTAGTTGGAGTTCGGAGGTGGTCAGGCTGACAAGGGAGTCCAGGGATGGCGGACTCTCTTTCATAAAGAGGCATGTGCCGAGGATATAATCTTGTACATAGGGGAACGGATGACAACGACGCCATCCACACTCGATTTCTGTAATATGTTCGGGGAGAAAATTGTCTTCATTGATACTGCCGCTGAGGTTTGGGAGTACAAGGCTCGAGAGTTGCTCTAGTTTTACGCCATAGATTCTGTTTATCATGGCAGTATCTACTGGTGGCGTTACCAGAGGCCCAAGAGCATCTGGATAGATATCAAACGTGTCGAGTGTTAGTCTTGGTAAGCTGGAGGAACGTTCTGCGACGGTGCCGCGTAGGATCTTGATGGTATGGGAGTACGAGCGGTAGACCACTGTAAGGGATTCTAAGCTACTAAAGCTCTCAGAAACAAAGGCGAGGATGTCCTTTGGTTTCTCGAGATACCCAACGTAGTCCATCCGCAGGACCAGACTGCGCCAGCGTGAAAACGTCTCGTATTCGAGGAAAATACCAATGATGCGATTGTGTATGACTTGGCGTTCGGGTAAGAAGAAGACGACGTCCAAAGGCAAGTCTGCGGTTCGGCTGATCTGCATGTCCAGTATATGGAATAATCCTTCTATCTTTGAGTCTGGATCGGGGTTGATACGTGGAACCTCTATGTAGGTCCACATGGATGCTCCATTGAGCATAACCTTCCTCCAATGTTGGCACACATGGGTCAGCTTGATTCTAGACCAGATTCTTTGGCAGTAGCACCGAATTATGACGATTAAAAGTTCAACTGGGAGCTTTCCTATTGGAGAATCACAATAGTCTACTCCGATAAGTCCTTGATCGGCGGCTGCCACGGTAATTGCAGGAGGTAGGACAGCAGATGATGCTAGTAATCCGTTATCAAAATATGGCCAGTCACGTGAAAATAGAACTTGCTCATATTCTTATTCTAGATATTCTCTTTGCAGACTTGAACGAGACGCCGGATATATGTGGAGGAGTCTGAAGAAACACGCGCCTACGAGACATCCGACGAGAAATTGCAATTGCCACTTCGCTAGATGCCAAAGTGCGTAATTATTGAGTCTACATATAACATGATAAAGCAACACATATCGATCAGAATCGTATTGTCCTCCCCAATCTTTTAACGACATCATCAACACCAGAATGTGGGTATTGAGATTAAGCTAGAGGAATGGATCGACGATTAGATGAGATAGGATGCAATATTAAGGAGTATAAGTTACTCTCGAGACTGATACGGTACAAATGAGTGGCTGGAAAATGTGAACCATCGCCGGTATTAGTTCCTGGGTTCAATTTGCATGGTTCATCGAGGCCATATCTATTCATAATTCCTGACTATTGGCTTCTGGACAGTCTCAGAAGCATACTCAAAAACAAAATATGTGAGCTAAAGTACCTGTGCGCTGATATGATAAAAACCTGTCCTCATTCCATAAACCATTAGCAAAACACGAACACACGAACACGCTTTAATGATGTATAGCTATGCCAGTAACATGTATTCGTTGTCACCCTCCCACTTTCCGTATATTTTCAGACTAATACCGCTCTCGTTTCTTTTCCCCACAAGCTCGGCCGCGAGATCTTTGCACCGCGTTGCACTTCCTTGGACGTGAAGGAATCGCATCATTAATTTAAATTGACGTCCGTAAGGTTCATCCAGTCTGGAGCTTCCTAGAACTGGGTTATGCTCCAATTCATTGCCTGCGGCGAGATACTCCAAGACTTCGAGAGCGTCTGTATCCTTCTTGAATGTAAACGACATATCTTTGATATGCATGCAGCGCCGTAAGAGATGTATAACAGTCTGGGCATCGAAATCATCGTTTACGAGAAGGACTTGACTGGGTATGAGTGCAAAGTGCGGCCTCCCAAGCGCTTGTTTTGTCAATTCTGACAAATTATAATAAGAGTATCGTTTCTCTCGTTCTGTTGGTTTTCTTATATGCAGTCGTTGAAGTCTGGGTGCCGACAGCGTGGCTCTAGGCGGGAGCTGAAGGGATGCAAATGAAAGATGCTCGAGACGATCCAATATAATATCACATCCATATTCTACGTTGATCTCTGAGGCGAACAAATTGACGAGTGAGCCTAGAGATGGTGGCGTTGTAGTTAAGAGGGTACATCTGTCGATAGTGTAATATCGTACGTGAGGGAATGGATGGGAACTGCGCACTGCGCACTCGATTTCTGTGATATGTCTGGGCAGAAACTCACTCTCGAAACGGTGTCCTGCAAAGTTTGGGAGAATGAGGCCCGAGAGTTGATCTAGACTCTCGCCGTATATCATACTAACCATCTCACCCTGTACTGACAGCCTCTCCCTAGCCTCAACGGTATTGACATAGGTGTTGAAGAGCTCGAGCGTCAAGCGAGGTAGGCTAGAGGGTCGACCCGCAATGGTGCCGCGTAGACTCTCGAAAAGAGACACGTAAGAATAATAAACAAGCTTGAGAGATTCCAGCCCACAGAATCTTTCCGACACGAAGAAGTGGGTATCTGGTCTCTGTGAAGCATTGGGACGATCGAGATTCTCGATGTAATCCATCCGCAGTACCAAACTACGCCATCGTGGAAAGGTCTCGTATTTGAGGAATATTTCAATGATACGGTTGTGTATGGATTGGGCTTCGGGTGGAAAGAAGACAACGTCCAAAGGCAACTCGGCAGTTCGGCTGAGTTGCATGTCTAGGACGCGAAAGAATCCTTCCATTTTCGAAGCTTGGTCGGAGTTGATACGTGGAACCTCGACATATGTCCACATAGATGCTTCGTCTATCATAACCACCCTCCAATATTGACACACGTGCGTAAGCTTGATCCTTGACCAGATTCTTTGGCAGTAGCACCGAATTATGGCAATCAACAGTTCGACTGGGAGCCTTCCTATCAACGAATCGCAATATTCGACTCCGATGATCTCTTGATCGGCGCTGGCCACAATAAGCGCAGGAGGTTGGACAGTAGAGGATGCTAGTGATCCGTTAACGAAACGTAGCCGTAATGTCAAAATACTACTTGCTCATGTTCTTATTCTCAAAAAATTTCCCGAAGTGGAACGAGACCTGGATGTATGTGGAGAAGTCTAAGGAAATCGGCGCTTACGGGACAGGCGTCGATGAAAATAGATGAATTGGTCGCTCGCGATAGTAGTCAAGCCTGCAGTTCAGACAACTTATGGTATCATTCTTGTTTCCCAATCGAGAAATCGACTGCGGCGTCGACATGCGCCCATCGAGTGGCGAGGCGACGCCGCTGGCGACCTTGTTTTCTTATGGATTCCTTAGTTACGTATTTGTCTCATTTTCGTATATAAGTGCCTTCTTGTAGATAGTTAGGTAGTCGTCGATTTATTTACGATTTTTCCTCGTTACTTGGGACGCCTCTGTTACTCGCACGACGAGAATCATGCTACCAGATGCACCATACTATTATCAGCTTCAATTACGTCACAACGCGGGGGGATTGAGCTGAAGCAATGTATCGGTGGCACGATAAGACAAGATATGAAAGTAGCGAGATATACACGGCGATGACATGGCATAAGAGCATTCTTCTCATGATATAATATAGCCGAGTATGGTGCCTAGTACTCAGCGGGGTCGCGCACTGGTGAACACTCCAGAGACAGTGGTTTACAAAGCCAGATTAGGTCTCATACTCCCAGTAACAAGATTAGAATGAGGGAGGTGACGTTAGCGTGGATATATGGGCACCAAGGAACCAAACAAAAGGAAACAGAGCACGGCTCATGAAGAGGAGAAGTAAACGTCCACCGGAGTCAATAGTAACCAAGAAAGGGAGCACTCTGCGACCACCGTCATCAGTAATCATGTGAAAATCCATCGAATTCGCTAGAATATTCAACGGTGAAAGCACTTAGCACGACGAAAGGCTCGTATGCTAGACTTTCACAGGATAATGAACCTGTTACGCGTGTTACCCCGGTTTCTAACGCCCTGAATCAGTCTGCAGCCTTGCGGCGGTACTTTGTGAGCGGGACATCGAAGGCAGGCATTTGACCTGGGCAAAATTCATCATGTCAATTAAAGATTTGACAATACAGAAGTTGCACCCTGGCTCTGTTGCCGGACTCGACACGTAGCCTCCTAAAATCTATCCAGATGATCCCCCGTTGTCTCCCTTAAAATCGTAGCAAATGAATGCATTATGATACTGAAACACATCACTGTACTATAAAATAGGATTGAGCCTCAAAGGGGGGTCTCGGATGTTCTCGTTGCAGTCAGGCCAGCCAACGCTTTCACCACACGAGTTCTCAATCCGGCGCCACCACGGATTCAAACCATCTTGCTTGACTGGATGGCCTATCTGCGTGGAATCAAGACGCAGTTGGAGCTATTCTGATTTTCTCCAGTAGAGCTAGTCACGGAGCCCACCGCAGAGGCCAACGTGCCATGGCTGATGAGGATGAAGGAAGCACGGAAGACGCTATCGCACGCCAACTAGATTGAATGAAACTTGCAGAGTGACTAGGAATTGTGTACCCTGCTCTTCGCGGCGAAGATGTCATATTATCCAAGGCACAAATTGGCGTGAGTGAGTCTCAAACGTTGTGCCGGGGTTGAGCTGAAAGAATAGGCAAACGGTACGATGAGCCAGGATTTTGTAATAAGAGAAGAGAATTAGAGCGTTATTTTCCGTTTTTGTCTGAATGGTAGACAGGGAGATGATGTCGTATTATACGAACGAGCTTTCCGTTGCGGTAGCTTGTGCTTATTTCGCGAGATAGAATAGTGTAGTAGCTGTTTGGAGGGTCGATATTTGATGATGAAGTCCGGGCGGTCGATGAGGCCCTCAAAGTGCACGCTTCCAGGATGTCCCTTGAGCGGAGAGGAGCGGCAAGAAAGACCGCCGGATTGTGACCTTGGAGCCGTAAACAGAATCAAGTGAAGAGAATGGCACATGAGAGGAATAAAACAGGCATCAACGGGTATCAGGAATGGCACAAGTGAGGAATAGCTCGCGATCGTCATACATGACCACGCGAATTTCTGTCATTCTGAACGGAACTTTGTCATCAACCCAACCACTTGCTAGAAGATGCGGCGATTCAATCACCATCAACTGTAGCTGGCCAGAAGAGTAGGTGGAAAACAAGATCACGACGTTGAAGGAACAGAGAATGAAAAAAAGGTGGCTCGAAGAAGTCATGGTCGTGGTCGAGGCTTGGGTATTTGTTTGGTCACGTCTCCTTTGGATCTTGCCTCATCACCCATCCTCGCCTGATCTTTCCTTGGGCTCATATTGCGGAAAGAGCACTGATCCAGCCTTGTTATACTACTCCCCTAAACCAACAACACAACGGACCTTGGCAAGCGTGATTAGGCCGAAGCTCGGTTGGGTCAGTCCATTATACCTTGCCGGCCCATGACTTTTGTGCTAGAGCCTGTACGCGAGTTAAATCGGAGGGAGATTGAGTTGATAGAGGCTGAATCTAGACACTAGCCTTGAGCATTCGGAGACACTAACCACGGGGGCCAGTTCCCTCTGCTAACTGTGCACTCAAATGTGGTTTTTCTTTTCTTTCCCATGTATGCAAAGCATATTTATTGTCCACTGCCTGACGGTCATGCTGAGAGCTTATATTGTTATACCTCTTCTACCGCTCCGGCCTCTATCTCTTCTTCTTCACTCATACTGAAAAGTTCTCTCGGTGATACAGGAGGTACTGTTCTTCAGGTGTAGAAAAGGCAACACAAAATGGCCACGGCCTCATTCGTCCCGTGACTAGATCTGTCTAGAGACGATTGCCCTCCTTGTTATTTGATCCTGATCCGTTCATTTTTACGAAGAGTCTGGAGCCAGAACTGGGCAGCTCCTTGGTTGTCCATAGTCTATCGAAGCAACGTCAAGCATTCATCCTTCATGGCGTTAGCTTCCGGGCAGAAAGGGCATTTGAGGAGCAGAACCACTATGCTGAACAATACCCGTACTAACGATCTGTACTTTTATCACTATCCTACATCTCATAAACCTCCAGACTCATCCCCGGACTTCGCTTCACGACGAGCTCTGCCATGCTAATCCTAGCACCTTGTACAGCTTTCAGCTGAGAGTCGTGATATATTCATTGCTTAGTTAAATCTCTTTTATATCTTATCTCGCCTTTGGCTCCTCGCCTGCTCTCACATCAGGTTGCTGGGTGATGGAGGGTGTTTTTGGACTCCTTTATGATACTTGCACGAATATACTCCTTATAAACGCTCGCTCTACATGCTCTGATGAAGCTTTCCAGCCAAAAATATCGATTGGGCCATTGACAGCTCCCAATTCGCCTAAAGCTCGTGAGCTCGCCGCGCTGAAGCGGGCATGTACGTATCATAGACCCAGTCTGGAGTGGTCCCGAGGAATCCTCCGATATTGACTATGACGATAGTCTTCCTGCAAGCAGAACATGCAAGAATGACCTGCTCCCTTTATCAGCCATGCGCGTAACGCTGCTCTAGATTTCGTTCTAAAGCGAATCAAGAGCACCCACTAAGTACTGTATAGGTGCCATGTTGAGAAAGTCTCCATTTATATCGCGTCTCATATTACTAGCCTTTCACTTCTTCCGCACTCATATTTGAAATGCCTCCCTGGATAGCTTTCTTTCCACTTTTGATGGCTCGTTTGAGTGCGGAATAATCTTGCTGTGATCTTGTTCTCTGATTCAAACCTTGGCCTCACTGCCCCTGGTGAAAGGATCGACTTTAAGGACTTGGAACTACGCCTCGCATTATACAGTCCTCCTAGCTTGTTGCCTCTCCATCAGGCCAGTGACTCGAGAGTGCTTTATTCAACATCTTCCGCCCTTTTATTAACCAGTTAGACGTAGTACCGTATTTCTGGGTTCAGCTTGGCCTATCATAAGGTCGTCCTCAGCCCAAACATTATCGAAACAACTATAGTTAATGATGTGGATCTACGCTAATAGTATGTACTCGGCATCCTCCTCCCATTTTCCATATATCTTCAAATCACCGCCGTTCTCGTTTCTCTTCTTCACAACTTCTGCCGCACACGATTTGTACCGAATCACGTCTAATTGATTGTGCATGATTCGCATCTTGATTTCGAATGCAGACTTGTACGCTTCATCTTTCCTGACGCCTCCTAAAACGGGACCCTGCTTCAACCCAATTCCAGCGGCAAGACACTCCAAGACCTGGAGAGCCTCAGTATCCGCCTTGAATGTGAGCGAAATACTTTGGGCGTGTAAACAGCGTCGTAAAAGGTACATAGTGGTATATGCATCAAAGTAATCCTCGAGGAGAAGGATTTGACTGGGGATTAGTCCGAAGCCTTCACTCCTCAACGCTTTTCCTGTCCGCTCTGTATAAGTGATCAGAGGCTCGTGGCTCCCTCTCGGACCTCGTATATGCAATTGTTGGAGTGCGGGAGCCGAAAACGCAGATCCAGATTCGAGCTCGAGACGATTGCAAGAGAGTCGCTTGAGTGAGCGCAAGGTGATTTTACATCCAAAATTCACTATAAGGCTGGAGGTGGTCAAACTGACGAGTGAGCCTAGGGATGGCGGACTGTCTTTTCTGAAGTCGCATATTTCTAGTGTGTAATGTTGCACGTCTGGAAACGGATGGTAAATGAGCATGCAACAGTCTATCTTGGTGACATTTTCCGGGAGGAAAGGGCGTTCCGCAGGACGGCCAATGAGATTTGGAAGGACAAGGCTTGAGAGTTGATCAAGCTTTATGCCGTAAATTCTTCTAAGCATTTCTCTGTCTACTGGTGGGGCTCCACCGATATCAACAGCATCGAGCGTACAGCTCTGTAATTGGGGCGGACGATTTGCAAAAGTGTCGCGTATATTCTCGATATCATGAGAGATCGGATCATAAATCACTATGAGAGAGTCCAGGATTGTCGAGTTTTCCAAGGCAAATGAGAGGATGTTATTTGCTTCGTTGAGATACTTCCGGTTGTAGTCCATCCGCAGGACCAGATTGCGACAACGAGAGAATGCTTCGTATTTGAAAAATATCTCGAAGAAATGATCATGTTTGACTTGGCATTCGTTTAGGAAGAATACGACATCTAGAGGGAGACTCGCTGCTCGGCTGAGCTGCATATCCAGGATATGGAATAAACCCTCTGTCTTTGAGTTTTCCCATCCGAAAATGGGTGTAATCTCTATATATGTCCATATAGATGCCTCGTTCAGCATAATCTTCCTCCAATGTTGACATACATGAGTTAGCTTGATCCTTGACCAGGTTGTTTGGCAATGATGCCGCATTATTGCAAGTGTGAGCTCCACTGGAAGTATTCCTATTGGGGAGTGGCAATACTCGAGTCTGATAAGGGCTTGATCGGCGTAGGCCGCGGTAGGTGCAGTAGGTAGGACGGTAGGCGATGCTAACGATCAGTCAGCAGAGGGCAATCAATCGCGTACAAATATCACTTGCTCATGTTCTTATCCTCGATCCTTTTTTCTCAGAGTGCCGGTTGTTGTGAAGTTCAAGAATCTGGCGCTTACGGAATGATTGCATACCGATTGGAGGGTAGGTGCATCTACGAGTATTGATCATTTGCACGCATTTAGAGCCTATAATTCTAAAAACAAAACAAAACCAAAAAAATTCTACGAATTCGTGCTAGACGCCTTATGTGCATCCCCATCAGCATCAACCACGCCAGACCACGGTTTTGGATTGAAAGGCGGGCAGTAAGATGGAACAGCATAAGATAAGCCAGGGAGATAATATGACTATTCAAAGTATAAAAGAAGAATACGAGCTTTCTCTTGCAATAGCCTGTGGCTCTCTCACGATAGTGGATAACCCAGCGGAGAAGATGACGTCCAGATGGTCAGAAAAGCCGCAGTCTTCAAATGACCAACGATGTCCCTTGTACGAAGGAAATCGAGGAGGTACGTGCGTGACTGTGGCTTTGGAGGCACCAAGAACATTGAGGTACAAAAAGAAAGGGGGAGAAAGTCATATGAGGGAGAAGAAACCGATTTCTACAATCCAGTAACAGGAAAAGTAGCAGGGGAGCACTATCTCGCAATTGTAAGCCTAGACGGGAATGATGCGCTGTTCGTCGAGTCATACATCCGCCGCCGCCGCCGCCACAATCCATCCCATTTACTCGGAGATGTGATGGTATAGTTGCGACAAGACGGAGGCTTGGCTCTGTTGCTGGACTCGACACGAGCTTCTAGTCACTCAAACCAATACAGATGATCTCTGACCAGCGTTGACGCTGCTGTCGCAGCACCTGATTGACACGTTTGTGAGACATAACATTCTATTGGTCACCGGTATTGAAGCATAAGGAGGGATTTTGAATGACCTCGTTGCCAGTCAACGCTCTCGCCGCGCGAGTTCCCAATCCAGTGTCGCCGCGGAATACACGCCCTTTACCCGACCGCCTGAACCGTCTGCGTGGCCCATTATGCCCCGAGGAAGCTCTTCGAATTTCTTCTGATATAGCTAGTCTGAGACGTGGAACCCCCGCAGAGGCGAACGTGCCGGGGCTGGCGAGGATGAGGTAAACACTGTAGACCCTATCGCACACTAAACAGCCTGAGCAATCACAGCTTACAGAGTGACTCGGCGTTGTCCATGCCAGCTCGTTTCTGAACGACACCATTCAGCAGTCGCCAAGTGCGCACAACTTGGTGCGGGTGGACCACAAATTTGGTGTCGGAATTGAGCTGAAGCAACGGATAGATAGTACACTGTATTAGAGTATTGTAGTACGAGAAGAGAATACGAGTTCGTTTCTGTGGACGGCAGACATGGAAGCGATGTCGTATATGAGCTTTCCGTTGCAATAGCTTGTGTTTGCTTCACGAGATAGTATTGCACAGTAGCGATTCGGTGGGTCAATATTGAATGAGCAAGTCCAGGCAGTCAACAAAGCCACTCGGGTGTGGTCAAGACATTCCCGGAACGCAGTGAAGCGGCCAAAGAGATCGCGATACTCTGGCTTTGGAGTCGTAAACAAAATCAAGGGAAGCGAATCACGCATGAGAGAAGAGGAAAAGACATCAACCAGACTAGTAAGAAATATCTCGCGATCGCCATCAAGGATCATGTGTATCTTCGTTATTGCAAATGGCTATTCATTATCGCCTGACCCATTCGGTTTGAAAGACGATGACATGGCCACCACAACAAGACGAAAAGTACAGCTGACGAGAAGGGGAGGTAGCAAACAAGGTAACAAGGCTGAAGGATAAATGAACGAAAGGCCGATGGCTCGAGGAAAGCCATGGTCGTGGTTGAGAGTAAAGGCTTGGGTGTTTGTTTGGTCACGTCCCCCTTGGAGCTTGCTTCTCCATCCGTCCTCACCCTGATCTCTCCTCTTACTTACCTGCTGCATGCAGGAGGATCTATTTGAACCGTTGTTGTGGCATGATCGTCGATTCAACCTCTCTACACTCTCCTAAAACTAACAGCACAACGGGCTTTGGCAAAATAGTTTGGCCAATGCTTGGTTGGGTACCGGGTTAGCCCATTATACCTTGCTGGCCCATGCCATCAATAGAAGACCGTGTGTGTGCGTTACAAACCATAAACATGTGTTGATAGGGGACTGGCCTCGCGCAGTCGGAGACACTAGCCACGGAGGACTTGGTCTCCGCGCCAGATACGCGCATAAATATGATTCCGATATTCATTCTCGAGTATAAAACGCACAGTTAGTGTCTACTGCCTGGCGGCCATTTTATTCTCATATCTCCGCTGCCACCCCGGGCTCTATCTCGTCTGCACTCATACAGAGCTACTCCTTAGTTCTAGCGTGTTGTAGAGCAAGAGATAGTCCCGTTGACCCATAGGAAAGCGTAGCACAAACTGGCTAGGACCTCATTCTTTCCGTGACTGAATCTGGAAACAAATGTCCTCCTTATTTTACCTAACCATTCTGGTTGTTCACGGTCATCGAAGTAACCCCTACGCATCCATCCTTCATGGTGTTGGCTCCCAGTATAAATGGACATTTGTGGAATAGAAATACTATGCCCAAAATACCTACGCCAATGGCTTGTACCTTTCATCACTGCTCGCACATCTTGTAAAGTCTTCAGACGCATCCCCAGTCCTCTCTTCACGATTTCTGCCGTGCTAGCTCTAGCACATTGTCTAGTGTCGGTGAGGGTCAGGGCATGGCTACCTGCTTGGTTGCGTCTCCTTTGGATCTTGCTTCGTTGTTCATTCCCCACGTCCTCTCGCACCAGGTTGAGATTTCGAAACTCGACGGTGAATGATCCTTTAGACTACTTTGCCATATTAGCACCTCGTTAATAATCCCCTGATACACGCTCGCAACCAAAGGCACTACAAGCTTTGAAGAAAGTCTGCAGCTAAGACATCAGTTGTGTCAGCTCACCAAATTCG
>KN824324.1:59412-76470 GCA_000827415.1 Serendipita vermifera MAFF 305830
TGGAGGTAGATTTTGTCGCGAGCGTGTACCTGTTGTTTTCTCGATATTGTAGCAGCCTCGAAGAATCCCCCTACGTGGGCCATGGCAACATTCTTTACGCGAGATCAACCATCCCCTTCATCAGCTTTGAGCGGAAACGTCACTCTGATCCTCGTTCCAAAAGCTTCATTTTCTCATATTCTCCGATTATTCTGCAATCCTTGATCCGCTCGCGCTCGTATCGAGCTACTTTCTTGGTAGCTCCGCAGATCGGGCATGGTACTGTAACGGTTTATCCGGGTTAATCCAAATTTGCCGCAGAGTCATGCTCATCGAATGGCCTTGTAATACGTCCAATTCACTTCCAATCTCACTTTGGCTCATCTTTACGAACAAAGTTCAGGCAGCATTGGCAGTTCCTAGCTTGGCTATGGCTCATCGAAGCAACATCCATCTAAGTTTGATGATGGCCGGCTTCTCCCGTCCCATGCATCAGTCTAGGAATATAAAAACGGTGTTTGAGTACCCACGCAATGATGCTAGTCTGTCTTTAATCCCGCACGTTATAAATATGATGCAAGGCTCAGTGTGCTAGCATGCATTAGTCGTCATCTTTCTATTTCACACACATATTTAGAGTGAGACCGCTTTACCTTATCTCCATTCACGGAAGTACAGGCCGAGGAGCACCTCTCCAAGGGTGCGGTACAGTAGTAGGGTAAATTTCTCGTGCTTGTACTCAAGTCGGTATCGTTTCCCAACGTAAATACATATATACTTGTACGAGAGACTGCAAACCGGTTAGCTATCTTGCATTTGGACCTTATCGAAGCGTCTATATGCTATGCATGCTTGCCTGCCACTCCTCTTCCTTGATCGGAGACCAAACTTTGATTAACCCTTGATCCCGCCCACCAATCTAACTTTACAAAACACCACTCGAAAATGGCAAGCATTAAAGGAGTAGAATCTTCAGCGTCTTTGCCGCATTCTCATAACCGCGTTCATGGCGATCACGACCGTGAGCACAAAAACGACCATGGTGCAGACGAACACACACGCGGTGATGGTATTTCTGAGCTCAACCTACCCAATCCTGAAGCTGGTACAGACTTGAAGTTGGTCGAATCAATTGGCTTGTTCGAGGGTGTACAAGCTGACGAACAACCTCACAGCCCGCGTGCAGCACCCAAGACCCCAGAATACGACATAAATGATATAATTTACGAATTGGAGAAAGCAGTGTTCTCTGGCTACGAAATCGCGCGTAGCCTCCCGTTCAAGCTCCCTGGCATTTGTTGGCCTTGTCTGCTTGCATACGGCCCCAAAGGAGCACCCAGGTTTCAAGACAATGAAGAAGCAGATGAACACGCCAAAACCCACATGGGGGGATCTTGGGGAAGTGACGGTAACTTTGGTCGCGTTACACATTCCGAACGCTCGCCTGCGGATGTCTGAGGGGTGTGCGACGATTACCATTTCCAGTCAGTCTATCTTCTCTTCATTTATCTGCCGCTTATCTTTCTCTAGTCCTAAGTATGACCCTAGTAAGCCGGGAGAAGAGGTGCGAAGGAACAAGGCCTCACCTGCGCGTATTGCAGACCCTGTGATTTAACCTTAACTTTCGGAGCTTGTGAAGATTCGGTAGAATTGAAAGCATTTATTCTTGGCAACTAATCATATTTCTTAAAATGAGTAGCTAAGTTTTCTAACGGTGGACAAAAGGATGCAGCTGGAAATGATCGCACGAATCATTTAACTGAGGGCGCTTTATGAAAGTTCCGTATCTACCCTACCAATTTACTGATTTCTTACTTAGCACTCGGCTTTCGGATAGAAATAGTATAACTTCTAAAGACAACCCTACCTCTCGGCTGCTGCATGCCTAAGGTATGGAATAGCCCTTTTATCTCGAATCTAGATGAGGATTGTTACATGTACCCCGCCGTATGTCTATATAGATGTCTGGTTGAACGAAATCCTCCGGTATTGTGACACAGGTGTCAGCTTGATCATTGATCTGGTTCTTCGACAATGCACTGCATTATTGCGAACATGAGCTCTAATTTGAGCTTTTACATTGAAGAATGACAATACTCGACTCCAATAGGTGTTTAATTGACCGGCGCAGGACTCGGTAAACAGAGGCGACGGCTAAAGGAGAAGATCTCAGCGATCTGTAAATAGAGCACAGATGATTATACAAAAACCGTCGCTTACTCGTGTTCTTGTTCATTCCTCGGAGTGAAACGAAGCCAAGATGTGAGAAGATCTGAAGTAATAGGCACATAAGGGATAGGGTCGACGAGAAATGAGATCGCTTCTTAGGAGCCTTAAAGCAACAATTTCGCATCGAAGATGATAATAGTAGCAGATGTAGTTTATCATCGTAAAGCATGTACATACGGTATGGATCCGCTCGTTTACTCAGAGTACCAATCACTCCAAAGCATGGTGTTGGGATTGAGCTGAACGGATCAATAGTACGATGAAACAAAACCCATAAAGGATATGAGCATAGATGATGCTGCACTGGCCAATGGTGGCCGTCTCATAGTATGATATAGGATCATCCAGAAAAGCTCAACAAACCACGGTATCTACGTCCAATTTCCGATAATACCCAGGTAATTATGAGCATTGGTTAAGAGAATTGCGATGCTGTGGCTTTGGACGGGCAAAGGCAAGCCAGGAATGTAAGCGGCACATGAAAGGGAAGCAGGCGTCTATCCAAGGAAAATCATATCGCAATTATCATAAGCGTGCGTATGCAGCGTTTCATCGGGCTATCAGAAAACCCTTTTGTATCGCATCCGCTTAGGGATACAATAATGCAGCAGCTGTAGCCCAATAAAAGTGTAGAATATGAGTTTTTACGAAAGAAAGAATATGATTTGCATAATTATTTTCGGTTCCCAGCACCTAGATCGCTCTCTACCCTACGCTAGCGCGATGCGAATAGGATTGCAAGAGTAGGCATTTGCTCTATATAAATGAGAAAGGAAGATTGTGGTCAAGAGTCGAGCATGAGTATTTGTTTGGCCACATCCCCTTGGATCTTGCCTCATCGTCGATTTCTGCCCGAGGTCACTCCTCTCCTCCGTGGTAAATCCTGCATAGAGCAAGATTCATTCGGACCGTTTGTGTGGCATAAACACCGATTCAGCATTGTTCTACACTCCTAAAACTAACAGCACAATGGGCCTCGGCGAAAGCAGTTTGGCTAAATCTTGGTTGGGCTCGCCCATTATACCTTGCTGGCCTTGGGGCTTGGTCGAAAGTCCGTGTGCGAGTTGCGTGTGGGGACGTGACCTTGATAGTTTCTGAACCTGAACCGGCGTCGAGCAGTCGGGGGCCATTGGTCATGGCGCCTGTTCGCCCTGCCAACCATGTGTGCAAACGTGATTCTGCTTCTCGTTCCCAAATATACAAAGCATACCTACTATCCACTCGCTGAGTATCCTACCGAGGCCTACAAGTATTCTATCTCCTCTGCCGCTGCGGACTATATCTCTTCTGCATCCATACCGAATTATTCAGTAGTTCTATCGGAGGCGTAAAGGTAGTGGTCCCATTGGCGTACAGAAAAGGAACACAAATTGACTTCAACACTGTGACCACGTTTAGAGAAAAATGCCCTCTTTCTCATCTACTTCTGATCCATCACTATAATGATGAAATTAGAGCCAGATCCGGGTAGCTCCTTGGTTGTCCACAGTCCATCGAGGCAGCGTCCATGCATCCATATTTTATGACGTTAGCTTCCAGGACAAAAAGGACACTCTAGGAGCAACCTACTATGCTCAACAATATCTACTCTAGCAGCCTGGACATTTCTTTCTTAATACACATCTCGTACACCTTGAACCTGATCCTCGACCTTCTCTTCACGCGCCCTGCCATGCCAATTCTAGCATGTTGTCCGGTTTGGGATCGAGAGTCGAGGTATAGCTATTTACTTGGTCGCAT
This sequence comes from Serendipita vermifera MAFF 305830, assembly GCA_000827415.1. Classification (NCBI taxonomy): domain Eukaryota; kingdom Fungi; phylum Basidiomycota; class Agaricomycetes; order Sebacinales; family Serendipitaceae; genus Serendipita; species Serendipita vermifera. Next base: position 63,361 of record KN824324.1, read on the forward strand.
CTCTTTTGGACCTTCCGTTGTCTCTCATTCGCTGCCTGCTCTCTCATAGGGCTCGGTATTGACAATGACGATGGATGCCCCTTTGGACCACTTTGTGATATGAGCACGGATAGGCCCTGATACTCGTTGGCTACTAAAGGAATTACACTCTTTAACGAAGGTTCCCAGCTGAAACATCGGTTGGGTCAGCCTACCTACCTCGCCTAAAGCTACCGTGTCGTCGTATATAGCGAGCGTGTAGCTGCTATTTGATCAATCCGTACTGGCTTCGAGGAATCTCATGACTTCGTTCATGTCAATGTCTCTTGCTCAAGCTAACTCGCTCCTTTATCAGCTGTGACCACCAATGCCACTCTGATCCTCGTTTCAAAGCGCAAAAATCATACTCACTGAACACTGAGTAGCTGTCATACCGAGATATTCTGATTTATATCGTTTTTCTGCTGCTACAGGCTTTATCTCTTTCGCACTCATATTGAGACGCCTCCCTGGATCGCTTAGTGTCCAACTTCATTTTCAGCTGTAAGCGGAAGAATTTTGCTGCGACCTCGTCGTCGTCGGTTGTTTTCGAACGCTGAGGATACGATAGGGCAAGCGCGGCTGATACAAAGCTTCAGTGCCACTGCTTCTAGTGAGAGGGTCGGACTATTGAAGGACTTGAAATGTCACATACCTTTACCTAGTCCTTTTGGAAGATTTTCTCCATGGGTCAGTGACTGGAGTAGTGTTTTCGCCAAGATCGGCGCCCTTTTCAATGGGCAACGACCCAGACGTTGTACCGCGTTTCTGGGTTGACCTTGGCCTATTAATGCAGGAATTATATAGACTTCATGATGTCCTGCCTCTGCGTCTTCGACAAGGTTATCCCAGAATCAAACTACAAGCTCAATTAGTCACGCAACGATATGAGTCCGTCTTCAGCCCACACATGATCTAAACGACTATAGTCAATGAGCTAGATCTATGCCAATAATATGTAATCGGTATCGTCCTCCCATTTTCCATATATCTTCAAATTCCCGCCGCTTTCGTTTCTCTTCTTCACAATCTCAGTTGCGCGTGATTTGAATCGAATTACATACCCTTGATTGCGCAAGGATTTAATCTTCAATTCAAATGGAGAATCATATGCTGCAACCACCCTCGAGGCTAGTAAAAGTGAGTTCTGGCCCAATCGATCACCTTCAACGATGTACTCTAAGACCTTGAGAGCCTCCCTGTCCGCCTCGAATGTGAGTGAAATACTTTTGACGTTTGTACAGCGCCATAAAAGAGGCATAACGGTTTCTGCATTGAAGTAGTCGTCGAGGAGTAGTACCTCACTGGGGATGAGTCCGAACCCGTATGCTGCAAACGCTTCTCCTGTAAACGTAGACACTCTCTGACGAGAGAAGATATTCTCCGGTGCAGATGGCTCTCGTATATGTAACCGTTGAAGCACAGGAGCGAATATCGCCGTCTCTGGTTCAAGCCGGATACCCGTGAACGGGATTTCCCTAAGGGAGGCCAATGTTATTTGGCAGCTGTGCTCCAAGATCAGCTCGGAGGTGGTCAGAATGACGAGTGAACCCAGAGATGGCAAGATACCCGGCCTGAAATAGCAATGAGTAAGTATATAATGCTCCACGTGTGGGAATGGGTGATAATGGCGCTGTTCGCACTCGATTTTGGTGATATGACTTGGGAGAAAAGCACTCTCGACACGACTTCCACTAATGTTGGGAAGGACTACACTCGAAGTATGATCCATTTTGATACCATAAATTCTACTTATCATCTCATAAGTCACTGGTGGCATTATCCAAGGACTAGGAGCGTCTAGATGAATGTCGAATGCGTCGAATGTCAAGCCACGAAGGGTAGTGGATCGATCCCTGGTGATAGACCATAGAGTCTGGCTAACGGAGCTATAAGAACGATAAATCACCGTGAGAGATTTTAAATTGCAGAGGCCCTCCAGGATAGAGGAGAGGAGGTCATCTGGATCTTCAGTGTGCTTAACGTAATCCAACCGCATGACCAGATTACGCCAACGCGAGAATACTTCGTATTCTAGGAAGATTTCACGGATACGATCGCCTAAATCCTTGGTTTGAGGTGGAAAATATAAAAAGTCCAACGGTAGATTCGCCGTTCGGCTGAGCTGCATGTCTAGAAGCTGGAAAAAGCTTTCCGTTTTTGCATCTGATTTTCCAGTAAAGTGGGTGACCTCGATATAAGTCCACATCGATGCCTCGTTTAGTATAACATTCCTCCAATGCCGACAAACGTGGCTCAGCTTGGTCCTTGACCAGATTCTTTGGCAATGATATCCCATTATCAGGAGTAAGAGCTCGACTGGGAGCCTTCCTATCGGCGAGTAGGAAATTTCGAAGGCGATAAAGGCTTGATCGGGGCAGGTCGCTGTAACCGCAGAAGGTAACACAGCAGACGATGCTAGCGATTAGTTGATAGAACGTAGTAAATCATGTAGAAACGCCACATACCCATCCGTTTATTGTTGATATGCGTCTCGCAGAGGAACGTGACTCGAATGTGGGGAAGTTTAAGGAGCCGGCGCTTATAGGACAGGCGTCAATGGCGACTTGTATGAATTTTCACTCAGAATAGTGGTCGAGCATCAAATTATAATATTAGACGGGATCTTAATGCTTTTTACATTAGCATCTATTACGCCGGGACATGGTGTTTGCGCTGAGCTGGATCGGTTAATCGATAGACAGTACGATAGGACAGGATACGATGGAAAGAGGAGGGTTTAATGTTGTCCAAAACACATAGATGTAGAGTGCGAGCCTTCGGTTGCAATAGTGTGGGGCTGTCTCACGACAGGGGCCAACTCAGCGGGAATAGGGCGGGTCACTGTTTGGTAATGAAGTCCAAGTGATCAACAAAACCATCAATGAGAAGTGAAAACGGATGATAATGTCTCTGGAACGAGGGAAAAAATCGAACGTGGAGGTTTCATTGCTGTGGCTCTGGAGATACCAAGGAGATTAAGGTGTCAAAAGAGAAGTGGAGAAATTTCTTCAAGCAGGAAAAGGCAAGTGTCCACCGGCCAGTGCCACGAATAGCGGCAGGGAGAAAATATCTTGTGACTATTATTGGTGGGAAGTGTAAAGCTCGTCGAATCAAACATACACTGTCCCAATGCATCTACTTGACTTGTAAATGAGATGATACGGCAGTTGCAATACGGAAAAAGGCTCTAACTTTGTCGTCGGACTCGACACGAACTTCGAGTCTCCCGACATCGATCCAGATGATCCCCTACGGGCATGACACCAGGATCACAGCAAACGATCAGTATGATTCATCATTGTACTGCGAGCTAGCGTCGAGGCACAAAGGGGGATCTTGGGTCATATCATTGCAGTCACGCCAGCCAACGCTCTCCTAGCACGAGCTCCCATTCCGGCGCCGCGGCGGAGTCTGATCTTCTCGTTTGGCCGCACAACTCATCAGCATCAGCACCACACCTCATGAGAAGGTCTCTAAACCTCTTCAAATAGAGCTGGGTGCGGAACCGGTCATGGAGGCGAATATGTCGTAGCTGATGGGGGTGAAGTAAGACTCGGAGAGTTTATCACACCCTTGCCATGATTTTTTAGCGCAATTGTGAGAGTAACTCCAGCATTATCTATCCGCCCCCCGGCGACGAAGGTACCATATTTGACATATTCAACGCACAAATCTGCGCAAGTGAATCTCAAACATGATGTTGATATCCAGCTCACGCAGTGAATGGACAATACGACGAGACAAGATGCAATAACAAGAGAAGAGGATGTAAAGTGCTCTAGCTCGCCTGAAAGGCAGACAAGGAAATGACGTTGGATGTCAGAATGTAGTTATCTCATGAGCAGGAATATCCCAACGACCTTTTGCCGGGTCAAGGTCACAGCATCGATAATAGGAGCCATGTTATGATAACCATGGACGAGGAATCAACTGAGCCCTTAACGATGCCGTGCATTTGGAGCCCCAAAGAGAAGCAAAGGAAAATAGGTTGAATCAAAAGGCAGAAATGGATAGGAGAGGCTTAGTGAAGAAACCTCACGACTACCGCCGACGATTAGGTGTATTTTCGTCTTTGAAATACCAAACCCCACAATACAGCCTACTTGCCTCGAAATTGCGATGGTATAAGTGTTGCAGAAAGACGAGACATGTACATCGGGAACATTCACGAAAAAGATAATATGGTTTGCACGATTCTTTTTTTGGGCATGCCAAGCAGAGAAAAGGAGATCACGAGACTGAAAGACAAGAAAAAGAAAAAGGGGTGCCTCGAAGAAATTGAAGGTCATGGTCGAGAGTCAAGGCATGGTTGTTTGTTTGGTTACGTCCCTTTTGGATCTTGCTCCATTGTCCGTCTTAACCTAATTTTACATCGGATTATTCCAGAGATTGATTTCTCAAGATTTGTTTGAACTATATGTGGTGTGAGCACCAATGGACACTTCCCGCACGCTCCCAAGACCAGTGGCGCATCAGGCTTGGATGAAATTTGCCCGGTAAAACGGCCTGGGGATTTCTGCTGAAGCCTTTAGTTTGATCTCGTACGAGAGTGTGCAACTGCTAGTGATTCAATTTGGATTGGCTTCAAAGCAATCCGCTGACGTTGGCTATGGAAACCCCGTACTCTGCGTAGTTGGCATGAACAGGAGGTGTCAACTCCAATTCTCGCTGATAATTTCAGAGCTGAATCTTCACCTTTTATTTATCTCATGCTCATTCATTACAACGAGCTGCACCTGCTAGTTCCTGGGTTGTCCGCTTCCCTTCGATGCCATATCCATCTCTCATGATGGTTGGTCTTTATCCAGCAAAATAGATGCCCCCCAGGAACAGAATTAATGCACTCAAAAATGTCCGCGCTAATAGCATGTCCTCTTTTTTCATTCGTCCACATTCCGTAAACCTCCAAATGTATCTCCGACTTTCTGTTTACGAGCTCTTCGATCCTATCTTCTCGCATTTGTACAATATTTATACACTTTCAATACAAAATCTTAGTGTAAGCGCGCTTGTTTATGACATGCCCTTGCCACCACCGATTATCCTCGGCGGATACTCTTGCGTCCTATCTCCCAGGAGGTTATAAATAGCGAAATGCGCTTAATGTAGCCCTAAAAGATGACAGAAGCCTTCTCGGCGCGTATTTCTTCAAGAGGTGCACGATCCTCGCCACCGAAACACCATCCTCAAAGTTCTAGTATGTACAAATATCAGTTGCTGATATGCCAATCCTCAGTGTTATTATCGCACGGTGAAACGAGACCTGGATGGTAAGTCTAAAGAAACAGGCACGAATGGAATCGGCCACCATATCACAGCTATGCAAGCCACACATATCTCGTCTCATAGTGTTCTCGTTCTCTTGGGATCTGTTTAGAACATGGTATCGTCATTAATCTTACAAGAAGGATTTACAGCACGAGGAGACATGATATAATAGCAAGAGACGGTGACAAGGATTTCTTTGTGACACGGAAGTGGTTTCGTATCCGGGCGTATCCCTGTTTCATGATAACCCAGCAGCGAATCATATTTTAGTATGTCAAGGTCGACAAAGCTACAGTTTAATTGAGACACTTCTTCTGGCATCTATACAAAGAATAATATCAACCGATCTCCAGACTGTGGCTTTGGAGGCGCAAGGGAAAAGAAGGGCATGGAGTGAAGGTATTTGCCCACTGACGATGGCAACATAGAGAGATAAATCTCTAGTATCATCTATGAGCATCCAAATTCCAGTATTCCACTGGTTTATCTTCGTATAGATTCTATTCGGCCAGAAATGCCGTGCTACAATGCGCAATCAGTAAAACACAATAAATGATGCGCAAGGCAGACATCCAGAGAATAAAGAGTGTGAAAGGGAGGGCCAATTCTGGTTTTTGACACCATTAACCGTTTCTTGACCCCACATCAGCACTCTGACACCGAGATGGGCCATTCGCTTTCAGGCACGTGTAAGGATTCAAACTCGACATGAAATAACTGTTTCTCATGTTTTTATTCTCTCCGTAGAGTGGAATAAGGCTATAATACAGAGAGGTACAACGAAACGGGCGCGTATGGGATAAGGTCCGATGGGCATTGATCGCTTGGATAGTCGCAGATTCAACAGTCCTAAATCAGTACATAGTTTATCCCATCGTACTGTCCGACCACACATGGTTCTGTATCAGCATCAGTTATACTCAAACGAGGTGTACTGAGCTGAGGCACCAGGTGAACATTGCGATAAGACGAGATATGGACAGATGATTGGTTTCTCTGTCTCACATATACGATGGAGACGGTGTCGCATGAGGGCTTGTTCTCATTTCATGACACGGGATAAAACTCTACGGAACTTTATATCAACGAGGATCAAGGTCGACAACGCCACAGCGCCAAGAGACCCTATTACGAGTATCCTCGGAAGAAATGATAGTAGCCAGCGCCATGGTGATGTTGCGGATTTGGATGCCTAAAAGAAAGCACAGGGAAAGACGGGCGCATCGGAAGGAAGACATGGCTGGGCGTCTGTAGGTCTCAGCGGCACCGGGAGAGGTGCATCGTAAGTATCGATTTGCATGTGCGACTGCGAGTTTTGTTTACTACATATATTCTACTCACCCGGAGGTGTAGCAATATGATCTTTGTAGCACGACGCACAGTGCACATGACAAATGTATGGTTTGCATGATAATTTTCAGTCTCTAACGACTTCAATCTGTCTCTAGCCTTGGATCAGCACTTTGCGAGCGTGTATCTCACGCAGATGATTGCTCTAAGCACACTGAACAGAAGAGAAAATGATCGTAAACGAGATCTCGTCACTGAGAAAACAAAGGAAAGAAAAAAAAGAAAAGAAGGTGGCTCGAGTAAATCATGGTCGTGGTCGAGAGTCAAGATATGGGTGGTTTGTTTGGCCACGTCTCTTTGGATCTTGCCTCATCTCCCTTCTCGCCTCGTTTCTCATCGGGCTCTGATTGCGATTTATCTGGGGAGATTTTATTTGAACTGCTTCGTGGTGTGAACCCCTATTACATGCTCTTGAAATTAACGGCACAATGAGCTCTGGCGAGAGCGGCGTGACCAAACCTTGGGTTGATCAACCCTTCCGACCTTGTCAGCCTAAGTTTCTCCAGTCGTTTTTGTGCTGTTATATTTTAAAGGTCGTGTCCCCTGCGAGTGGCCCAATCTGAACTGGCCCCTGTCAAAATATCTCCTGACATTGGCGATAAGAACCGTCTGCATACGAGATGACTTCTCCCTCTGTCACTTATATGTGTAAACGCTGCTCTGTATTTCATTTCAAAGCTTACAGAAAACCCGTCTGGTCTACTGCGTAGCTACCATACGGAAAGTTCCTGCTTTATATCACCCCCGATGCTGATACATTCACCTCTTCTGCAATCACCTCATGCCTCTATTCCTGGCACTCTGTAAGCCAAGGATGTACATATCTGTGGGAGTTGGTTGCAGAAGAGATTAATCAACGTTTTGCTGCGGCCGAATTGGCTGCCTTCTAGTTGCCTTCAAAGAGCAGTATCCTCCCTTCATCACTAAGATGAAAGAAGAGCCGAGACTTGTTGTTTCTGGTTTTACCATGCCCAATCGACGCCATATCCATCCAGACTTATGATGGTCGGTTTCTACACCGGTGGGGAAATATTCCAGAAACAAACTACTATATTCAATGATATCTACGCTAATAGAACGTAGTCTTCTTCACCAGTCCACATTCCGTAAACCTTCAAATCCGTTGCACACCTCCTCTTCACGAGCTCCGCCGTGCTAAATTCTAGCATCTTTGTATCCTTTCTATATTTTAGAATACGAAAGTGTAGCTTATGCACTCTTGGACATAGCATGTCACCGTCAGTATCGATCAAGCTCGGCGGATACTCATCTGTCCTGTCTCCGAGTAGATTCTCCATAATATAATGTGCGTCCATATCATTCCAAAGAGTGATAGAAACCTCTTCGACATGTCGACATAACTTTAAGAGGTACACAGTGCTCTCCACCGAAATACAATCCTCGAAACTGAGGGAATGACAAGGGAGTAGACCAAACCCGTCATGAATGAGTGCTTTATCCGTCTCTCGTGCTCTCTCAGACCAAATAGAGTCGAGTGGGCTCAGATTCCGCATGTGTAACCGTTGGAGCGAATGAGCCGTGATCGATGCACTTTCTTCGAGCTCGAGACTCCCACATGAGAAATCTAAGAGTGAGGGTAAGGAGACGTGGCACCCGCTTTCGATCTTGAGATCACTCGTTACGGTGAGGCGGACGAGGGAGTGTAGTTGGTGTAGGTGCTCCGCTTTGAACAGGCAAGAGGAGAGCCTATACGTGTGAATGTGTGGAAACGGATGATATACACGCCACTTCCCCTCGACCTTTTTGATCGTATTCGGGAGAAAGTTGGGTTCGCCGTCTATGCCAACCAAATTGGGCAGGACGAGGCCGGAAAGTTGATCCAGTCTGTCACCATACATTCTAGTGAGAAGTGTGTTGTCCATCGGTAGGACGACTGAAGAAGTGATGGATTGGGGAAAGAGGTCGATTGTATCAAAGGTGAGTGTTGGGGGGTGGTGGGCCGTCCCGGTCCAACGGGATATTGTCATTTGTTGGATGGTACCCACGGTGTATCCATAGGCGAGATAGACGATGGTGAGAGTTGATAGGTTGGGAAATGCCTCCGAGGCAAAGAAGAGTGCGTCCTCCATTTTCTCGAGCGTGTCGACATAATCTAATCGTAGGACTAGGCTACGCCAGCGCGGAAATGCTGCTCGCTCCCGGAGTACGTCGAGTAGCTTGTTGTATAAAGCGTGAGATTCGGGTTGGAAGAAGACGATGTCCAAAGGTAGAGCGCCAGTGAGGTCCAATTGCATTGTCAGGAGACATAGGAATCGTCGAACGTCCTCGTCTTCATCGCCTTCACCACCATTTTCGAAGTGTGGTACCTCGATATACGTCCAAAGGTCGGCTTTATCCAACACGACTTCTCTCCAATGACGACACGTGTGGGTCAGCCAGACCCGAGACTGAACCCGCGGGCAAGCCTGCTGAAAGATGGAGAGAAGGAGCTCTACTGGGAGCCTTGATATCGGTGAGTTCCTTGGTGAAGGCTTATCGGGTAGTTGGAGCATTGTAGGACAGGAACGCGTGTAGGTCGGCGAGGCTGTCTATGCTTAGACACGCTAACTATACGTGTCGAAGGTTGCCTGACGTATAGACCAGGTTCTGGCTAAAACAGTACTTCTGATTGTGGGTAGAGTGGACGAGGGGTGGTCCAAGTGTCAGAGGCGCGCGCTTGACCCCGAGGAAAACAGTGCCCTTCTCCCGGTCGAGCAGTCTCTCTAGTGAATATTCATCCTTTTCAGCGGCAAATTTGTTAAATCCTCACGTCATTGGGACGTGAATACCACCGGTAGTGCATGATCGAATTGTCGACACAGGGCGCTAGACGATCAAGTACTAGTAATCTGTTGTTAGTTTATCGATACAATGGTATAGAATAAGTACCGACTGAATTGACTGTAGTTGTGACGGGAAAAGGCTTCGCTGTCCTCGGGCGGAGCAAGGAAATCTTGTTTTGGCGGTGAAGCCGTTCGAGAACGGAGCTTCGTGGGTAAGTAGTTTTGATGACCCCTTTCGTAAACGCGTAAATGATGGTCGAAACCAAAATAGCATTGGCAGCGGGTGGTGAGTACGCGTCTTGACCAGCAACACCATCATTGGAGCCTTGTACAGCACCTTGAACCACCTCCATTAGCAACCTTCGTACCTTTAGATTTATACAACCACCAGTTTTTGGACTTGGAGAATGGAACAACACGGCGCGGATCTACAACAGGAAAAGTCCAGTCTCCTCAACAAGCCCCAATATCCTAATTTACACGTTAATGGCACCAAACATGTCGAAACATCTCCTGGTAAGCTATTTATCCTTCGATTGGTTGAAACGTGTCTAAATCCGGCCATCGTGTCAACTTCTGCTTCTCCCCAACTTCCTTGAACTACTATCACAATCAATTGCACAAATACTTCTCTCTACGTTTCCTCTACAGCATCAAACCAGCAATGCGCCAAACGCCGACATCGCTTTGTCGGCGCTGCCTTCATCTCCATAGCACTCACCCTCCTCCTCCTTCGACCTTCCTTCCTTCTGGATATGGGAAGTGGGTGCTCTGGTCATCGTTCGAGCAACCGTCTCCTCCGCTTTTCACCCACACATACGGAATGGGTGCCCTCTGCCGCCATTGACTATTTGTCGACTGTGCGTGATGCCGTCGACGTAGACGGGAATTGGGTACCAATACGTCCGGATGATTTCGATGCCGCGCAGTTGCGAAGAGGCCACCCTCAGGCGAAAAGCTTGCTACAGAGCGTCAGCGATGAGGCTATCAAGGCACTGGCGGGCCGTGAGGGATATAAAGTGGGGTACTTGGATATCACCGAAGCTGGTGATGCAGAAGAGGACTTCTCATCCGCAGAGACTGAGGATGCCGATGGTGTGCCGTACAAGGCCGTCAACGCTACTGCGCACCCGGAGTACAAGGCCCTGATCGACATGGTATCCGTAGAAGAACTCAAGCATATAGTTGGCAATCTCTCCACGGGATTCAAAACCAGGTACTACAGGAGTTACAATGCTAGAGGTAGGACCACCGTTTCCAACCGTAAATCACACACGATACTTATATCGTCGAATAGCCCCAGCAGAATGGATCCAGTCCTACTTAGAACCGCTTCCCAATAGCACGGTCACGCTCTTCGAGAACTCGTTCAACCAACCGAACGTGATCACCCGCCTCTCCCCACCAACTGCTAAATCGACTACTCCAACGATTCTCCTGGGTGGGCACCTTGATTCAACATCCCCGATACCATTCATGCTCGCCCCGGGTAAGCAATAGACGTCTCCTCCATAACGAGCCTATTCTGACTCAGACTTTAGGGGCCGACGACGATGCTTCTGGAACCGCAGTAGTCATGCACGTGATTAGTATTCTGGCGAAGAGCGGTTGGGTACATGACAAAGCCAAGTGAGTGCGCATGTTCGATTCTTTGCCCCATCGCTTATCATAGAATCGCAGATATCCAATCGAGGCTCACTCTTATGGAGGTGAAGAAGGAGGACTGCTTGGTGCAGTAGCTCTTTCCAAATCGTACAAGCATGCCGGGCGTAAAATCCGTGGTGTACTCAACGTAGAGATGGTTGGATGGCAGCCGGAGAGTGGAAACAACAGCACGAGCACCATCACGGTTTTGAGCGATCCAAACCCGGCGATGAGCGCTTACATGAAGGACGTTGTGGAGACATATGTGCCCACGTCCGACGTTCGTGGGGCGTATTGTGGAGTGAGTGTTCCACCATCATTGTGGTTGTCGAAATGCTGACCATGCCCGTTAGTACGGCTGCTCGGACCACTATGCCTGGTCTGGCCTTGGATACCCAGTCGTTTGCATCGCGAGCTACGGACCCAATGACAGGAACTTGAACCCCAACTATCACTCTACTCGCGACCGAATGGAAAGTTTGGACTTTGATCGGATGGCTGACTTTGCAAGAGCTGCTCTAGCTTGGGTTGTGCAGGTTGCTACATAGTTTCCTTGTTATAGTTTATTCAATACGACTTATTCTATGTGTCCTTGCCGTGATCGTCATTCGACCCTTGTATGAATTTCCTCAGTTACCCCTTCGAATATCGAACTTCGCCAAGCAGGGGCGCCAGGCCGGAGAGGATATTGAAGTCCTTCCGGATGAGAGGAGTTACAAAGAACCTCCATCCTTTGAACGGTAGGGAAGAGTTATCCCATACTTCACAGATATATTTGAGTATTTGACCACTGTCAAACCTACCCAACCGGAATTCATTGTTTCGATAGTCTCACAAGGTAAGAGCTATCAGACCTTTAGATTCTAATACCGCACCCGCGTGATAATGCGATCGCTGAACTTTAGCTCCGCATCTAGTCTCCTCACTACCATGACCGTATCGCTTGGTAGTCTCAGTTACTTCATGAGCTATACATAGGTTCCATGTCCTACGCCTTGACAATGGCACCTTTTCATTCAATAAATCTACTCATAGCCATGTACGATATCATACTAATAGGGGGAAATACGCCAACCAAAGAATAATATACCGATGATCGTTGTCGGCACCATAGCAATTGCTTCGATAATGGTGAATGTCCAGCTGGCTACCCATTGCACCCAACGAACAGGTCTAAGTATTGTATAGCTGCGCGCTAATTGATCCAGTCTCCGCATCGGCCAAAAAGATACCAAATACTGGTTCCTACGCCACAGGGCATACCATGGGACGCCTGCAAGATGGAGACCCAATTCGTCAAACTTCTCATATACATCCACGAGTGGCATTGGATATAGGTAATTGGAGCGAATTCTGAATTTGGGGATTGCCTGGAGCCCATTTCCGCTGACAGGATTTGAATGCTCGATAGCAACCTCGACATGGTTTACATAGTGGTACTTAATATTACCGTAGACGTGTAGAGTTTCGAGTGGATGTCCGTACGGGTAGGTCGTAATGAGCGATATGCAAGACGAAGGTATACCCAATAGACGGAGACGTACTTGGTAGCCGTGCCCAATCTAACTGGACGTCGGCATGCACCTGGTACAGGATTAGCGACTCGAGCTTGCTCCATTGACTAATATGAGTCATATCTTCGGGAGACATATAGCGCATAGAGACATGCTTGAGAGCTGGAAATCCCAGTCCTGATACTGAAAGACACGATTTGACTACCAGCGTCTCCAAACGTTTGAAAACAACCAATTCATCAGGTATTTGCGGTAGGGATCCCTCCAGCATTGCGAAACATCGAAGGGAAGGACATGTGGCATTAAGACGTTCCCAGAACGAGGGCCCTTCTTCCCAGTATGAACCGAAGAGGCTAATACTCTGGAGGTTAGGAAGGAAGAATGATGGCTGGAACAGTATTAAAGGCTCTGGTGGCGCGAAATCATTATAACGCCTCTGAACGTCCAGTGCGACTAGCTGCTGGCTATTAACTGGACTTCCAAGAATCTGTGGCAGCCCCGCGAGCGGAAAGCAGATGGAAAGAAATTTC
>KN824324.1:76790-102417 GCA_000827415.1 Serendipita vermifera MAFF 305830
ACGAAGGTTTCTCCATGTTTCACAGACCGCGTGTGGCACCACCGGCTGGTAGCGAGATGTTGAGTAGATCCATAATTTATCTGAAATAACGCTGTTTACGACAGCCATCTCGATAATGGTGGCCCATAACTCGGGAGGCAGCACAACGACCATGGTTTGGTATTGGGGGTGTAGTCCATTCGTTTGAAAATGGCATTATATACGCATGGGATTAGGTTCCGGATAGCTCCCGGCCCAACCTAAGAGGCGGCGATAAGAGGCTGCACAACGGAGTTAAGAAAGTGCTTTCCCTGCAGACATGCTTATATTGCGGCGAGATGGAAAACACTCCCCATTCAATGCATATGGGCATTTCGTCTCGAATTGCGGGAGTAGTATCACTTTTCGGTTTCATGGGTGCGTTGCTTATCACCTAGTACATGTCAGGCACTACTCCAGCTAACTATCTGCTTCCATATATACAATCTTTTATTATATTATGCTTAAAATAGCCGCCAACCAAGGAATAGTATACCGAACAAGTGTACAAGGATCATGATCGGCATTATAATAATTCGTTCGATAATTGTGAATATCCAACTGGCAACCCATTGTACCCAATGAATAGGTCTCAATATCGTGTAGCTGGTCCCTAGCTGATTCAGCATCCGCAATGACCGAAAGGACACCAAGTAGCGGTTGTTGCGCCACAGAACACGCCATGGAACGCCAGTGAGTTGGAGGCCCAATTCGTCAAACTTGTCATATATCTCCACCAAACGCACAGGGTATATGTAGTTGGAGCGAATTGTAAATTTGGGAGTAGCCTGGAGCCCATCTGGGGCTGTAGAATTCGAATGCTCGATGGCAACCTCGACGTGGTTTAAGTCGCGGCTTAAGGGACTGTACACGGAATCTGCGTAGATATGTAAAGTGTGGAGTGGATGGCCATAAATGATCGGGCATGTTGTAATTAGCGGTATACGAGAGAAAGGTATACCCAGTAAACGCAAATTTGGTAGTAGTGGCCAATCCAACTGATCAACCTCGTCATAAATTTCCTGAAGAATTAACGACTCAAGTTTACTCCATCGAGAAATCCGAACCATGTCCGCAGCCGACGTAGTGCGCATAGATAGGTGCTTGAGAGCTGGAAGGCCTACTCCTAATATCGGAAGACACGAGTCGACTAACAACATCTCGAGACACCTGAAGACGACTAGGTTATTAGGAGTTTTGGGGAGATATGCCTCTGCTATTGCGAGGAATCGGAGTGATGGGCATGCGGTGTTAAGGTGTTCCCAGAACGAAGGCCCCTGGTCCAGGAATGAACCATCGAGACTGAGGCTTTGGAGATTGGGAAGTTGGGATGAAGGCTGGAATAATAGTAAAGGCTTTGTTGGGATGAGGTTACCGTAATACCATTCAATGGCCAACGCGATCAGCTGTTGACTATGAGCCGATCTCCCGTCGATGATTTGTAGTAGCCTCGAGTAAGGATACACGCTGGAAAGAAATTTTGTTGAAACAGGAGGAAGATTGGTGTGCTCCTCTGTCATCCTCATAAAATGCGGTCGGGGACCGGCGAAAAGCCTGAACTGCCGGGAGACAAGACAAAGGCTCCTCCAGGTCTCACAAGTCGCGTCCGGTATTCTGAAAATGGCACTATATACGGTATAAATCCATAATTCGTTTGAAATGACGTTGCTGTAAACAGCTATCTCGATGATGGCTAACCATATTTCGGGAGGTAGCACAGCAGGCATGTTTAGCTTCCGACGGATGCAGTCCGTTTATGTAAAAAAAAAAAAGGTATTATATACTTTGGGCTACGATTCCGGACAGGTTCCGGCCGAACCTAGGAGGCGGCGACAAGAGGCTGCCACTACGGAGTTAAGGGAGCAATCTCCCTTCAGGCACTTTCATTGGGTGAGAAAGCAAGTAATCCTCGGTCGAAATATGCGACTGTCTCTACCGATCTTACACCCCGAATTGAAAGAGTAATTCAAGCCGTCAGTCGACTGGCAAGGATTATGATACGTTTATTCAAAATCTACAAAATAAGGTTTCACGTAAGTACAATAATGAGTGGATGGTTCATGATTACGAACAGAAACGGGAGCTTGATGTCTGGATGACCGTTATCTGAAAGCCAAAGCGGCTGACCGTTCTCGGGATATAGTGTTCAGCTCGCATAGATACGCACTTGCCACATGAGAACCCACTATTTCCATGTTTTGGGTGCTCTTCTGGGCGAAGGGCCTAATCGTCGACCTATGAACTCAAATGCGCGTTTAGCTTCGGTAGACAATGGCCACGATGGCAATGTCCAAGATGGTGAGCCACAGTTCCGAAGCGAGTTAGTTTCCTCCATTGGCATTCAATCTTGAACAGGAACTTCTCTCCCACATCCCTGCTATCTCCGGCTCCGGACTTAAGGCGACGTGAGGAGGCGGCCAGTCGAGAAGAAAAAGAAAAAAAAAACTTATATATCAACGTTTTACCTTTGAACCCACAGATAAATCTTCCTGTCAGACTTTCAAACAATGTGCCCGAAGCAGGGCAATCGTTCGACATTTGGTTCCTGACGTGCGTGTTCACCCCCGCTCCGCAAGCAGAAGATACGAACGCTAGCCTGATAATAACATGGCGACACTGTAAGAATGTTCAGCAGTTTGCTTGCTAACAAACCTTCTCACTCTTAGCCTAGTCTTTCCAAAAAGAATCCTAATGCGCATAAAACCGTATCCCGACTGAGAGCGAACTTGCTTGGTTCTCAAAGACCGCAGAGAGTTTGTCTAGCTCTCTATCAGCCCTCAAAAAAGAAACGAAGCTCGCCCAAGAAGCTCACAAGGCACTTGTATCGTCCTACCAGCGCCAGCTTTTGGAGCTCGAAGGCCTCCAGTCCCAGATCAATAGCTCAGAGCGTATAATAGAGCTCAAGCAGCAGCAGTGCGTCTCCATGGAGCGGGAACTCAAGAAAATGGCCAGCATCCGTCATCCCGTCCGGCGACTACCAGCGGAAGTCCTTCAATGCATCTTCGAATCGGCTTGTGATCTTTCCATGCTCGAACATCTTAAAAAGCGTGTTGTGGTAGCAATTCGGCTATCACATGTCTGTCGCCGATGGCGCTCCATTGCCACCACCACCCCACGAATATGGAACGTCATTTGTCTGTCACTGGCGGATAATAAAGCAGGGATGTTCCATTTATGGAACCTTGTACGCTCGCGAATCAAGCACGCCCCTGCCCACATCGTACTTTGGAACGTGGGTACCGCCGATTCTGAATTCCATTTGGCAACGTATATGCTCCAAAAAGTGGCGATTATCGACCGCCTCGAGATTTATCTTACTTCAAGGACAATCTTTAATCAATTCGAAAGATTCCCGTGCCCTTCCCGTATAAAGGCAAAGACCATCGAGGTACATCCCCCGAAGGACTGGGTTAATGACTAATGACAATGTTCCCAAACCCCTCGACGTCATTGACTGGGACCTCGGGAAGTTTATAACCTGTTTTCCCACCGTAACATCTCTAGAGCTTCACGAGCGCTCTGGACTTTGTTTCTCACCCTCTGCCGGGTTGGTACGAATTACTTCCCTGGTCCTAACGGACATGATAAACATTGACATGTTTCTCGTTCTATCGACTTTGACGCAACTGGAGACGCTAGAGGCTCTGGGATGTACCTGGCTTCAGCCCATGGTTAGGCGAGAACTCTCTTCCCCTTTGCGAAAGCTCGTTCTTAGCAGATGTGATCAAGACTCGTCCTGGCTAATTCAAATATCGCTACCTCAACTTACTACTTTCATCTACGATCTTGATGACACCGCCGAGCACTGTTTTTCCTTCGTACGAAACCACCAATCCATTACTACACTATGGGTTTTAGGCTCATATGATCTCAACACGAAATTCGCTCGTACGGCACCGCAGATTCATTCGTATGGGACCGGTGATGGATTTGCGCATTTGTATAAACGGAAGTCGCCGAAAGCCAAGGGCGTCTTTCCACATTTAAAGGAGCTGGCCATCGATACAATGATGCAAGAGCTATCTCTTGTCGACTTTGAAGGGATTGTAAAGGGCAGATGTCTACCTTTGGCTCACCCGCAAAGCAAGTTGGCGCCTTCAACTTCTCCTCTGGATTCCTTGATCATCATCCGTGATGCAACGAAGGATACGCCGGAACCGTGGCGCGCTAGCGATCTTTTCCAGTCTGCTAGAAGGCAGGTATCTTCACATTTGGATTGGTCAGGAGAAGAGTGATTAATCCTGACCTGGGTATGAAAGATTGGTGAGTAGGCAGGTTCACTCCAACAGTTCTAGCCTGATACGTATATGCCGCTTAGATACGCAGCTTCTCACAAGCAGCTTGGAAAACCAAGTGCGCGAACACAGACTATCGGAGAGCTCTCGCGTACCTGTTGGGTATCGGTGTCTAGATCTACTCTAGCTTTGGTTATATGCGGCCTTATGTTTTATAGTCCTTGATTCTGATCTTCTTCCCCACGTATTACGTGCATGCCATATACATATCTTTCGGCCTTAGAATTCGGCCCCTAGCCCAATCCCATCCGTATACATACACATTTATGCTCTTAATTTCATCATTGTTGATTAAGCCCTCGTTCAACGAGTCGCTTGTTAGCTCAAACAGGTGGGGAACTCGTTCGCCAGTTGGTTCCTGACGTACGCGTCAACCCGCCCGCACCGCGAGTGGGAGTCACGACACTTGCCTAGGGATAAAATGACGACACTGTAAGGATTATTACTCACTTTCTCGCTGAAAAAATCCCCATCTTTCTCCTAGCTTCTTGAAGAAGGACCCCAATGTGCATAAAAACCACGTTCCGACCAAGAGCGAACTCGCTTGGTTCTCAAAATCCGCAGAGAGCCTGTATAAATCTTTGGAAACCATGAAGCAAGAAGTATCGTCAGCTCAAGAAGCCCACAAGATGCTTGTATCGTCCTACCAGCGCCAGCTTTCGGAGCTCGAAAGCATCCAGTCGCAGATTGACAGCTCAGAGAGTGTAATAGAGATTAAGCAGCAGTATTGCACTGCCATGGAGCGTGAACTCGTGAAGATGGCCGGCATCCGTCATCCCGTGCGGCAACTACCAGCGGAAGTCCTTCAATGCATATTCGAATCGGCCTGTGACCTATCCACTCTGGAGCATATTGAAAACCGTATTATAACAGCAATTAGACTTTCACATGTCTGCTGCCGATGGCGTTCTATTGCAATTAGCACCCCACGAATGTGGAGCACCTTTTGTTTGCCGTTGGAGGATAGCGAAACGCAGATATCCCCTTTTTGGAACCTTGTACTCTCCAGAATCAAGCATGCTCCAGCACACATCGTACTTTGGGACGTGGGCATCGCCGGTTTTAAACCCAAATTGACGACGTACAACCTCCAAAAATTAGGAATTATCGATCGCCTTGAGATTCACCTTGTCTCAGCAGCATTCTTCAACCAGTTCGCAACACCGTCGCCCCTTTCCGGTGTACACGCGAATACCCTTGCCGTCGAAACCACCAGTACCGAGGATGACGATGATGAACTCGAACTTCCCGATGACTTTGAATGGGACCTCGGGAAGTTTGTGACTTGTTTC
Source organism: Serendipita vermifera MAFF 305830 (assembly GCA_000827415.1). Classification (NCBI taxonomy): domain Eukaryota; kingdom Fungi; phylum Basidiomycota; class Agaricomycetes; order Sebacinales; family Serendipitaceae; genus Serendipita; species Serendipita vermifera. Next base: position 82,396 of record KN824324.1, read on the forward strand.
CCCACGGTAACATCTCTGGAGCTTCGCGAGCGGTGTGGACTTCGTTTCTCACCTTCTGCGGGATTGGCACGGATAACTTCCCTGGCTCTAACAAGCATGCTGAACGTTGATATATTTCTGATTTTATCAAATTTGATCCAACTGGAGGCGCTAGAGGTTCGAGGAGGTACCTTGCGTCAACCCATGGCTGGACGAGAGCCTTCTTCCTCCTTGCGCAAGCTTGTTATCAGCAAGTGTAATTCGGATTCGTCTTGGCTGAGTCAACTATCGCTACCGCAGCTTATGACTTTCGTCTACGATGCAGAAGACTCTGCCGAGCATTGTTTTTCTTTCGTCCAAAATAATCAATCCATCACTACACTATGGGTTTTAGGCTCATGTGATATCAACGCGACGTTTGCTCATACGGCACCACGGATCCTTTCGTACGGGACCGGCGACGGATTTGCGCATCTATATAAGCGCAAGTCACCCAAAGCCGAAGGAATCTTCCCTTATTTGAAGGAGTTAGCCCTCGATACCATGATGGAAGACCTAACCCTCGTGGAATTTGAAGGGATTGTAAAGGGACGATGCATACCTTTAACTCATCCACAAAGCAAGCTGGCACCTTCAGCTTCCCCACTACATTCCTTGATTATCATCCGCAAGGAGGATGGAGACATGCCGGAACCGTGGCGTAATAGTGATCTCTTTCAGTCTGCTACGCGGCACATAACTTCAAACTTTAACTGGAAAGGAGAGGAGAGACTGGTGCTAAGTTGGGTGTGAAAGATTGGTGAGTAGGCATATTCACCCCTTAGCCATAGCCTAATGTATACCATCTAGATGTGCGGGATTTTCGCCAGCTGTTTCAAGAACGAAGAATACAACAACGCCGTTGGAGGCCCAATGCATGCTCGTTCACGTGTCGCGTCGGTACCTGGCTCTGCTCCATCTATTGGTGTACGCCATGATACCTTAGACCTATTGAAACGCCTGGATACTACTCTTGTTCCCAACTTATTACACGCCTGCTATATGCATTTTTCTTGGTCGTAGAATTGGGTTCATATCCCAAGTCCGTTCGCACGCCTTCATAGTTGCATTATTATAATAGATACACCCTTTCAATCAAACTTCTACAATCATTCGTCGTCGGGATGACCGAACTGACCCTTAGACCCTTTGCCGGCTTGTTTATCTTGTTCATGCAAGGCGAACTAGAACCGAACATCATTCTGTTTCGATTGTTCTCAGCATCTTAGAGTGACCACTTTTGTACCAAAAAACTGCCATAAGTATTCGATCATTAATGAACAAGAAAGCACCCTTCGTTCAGCACTCGAGCTCCAATGTTTTTTCTCTACCCTTTATCCCCTTGCCCTCTTCGCTCTTTCAAATTCTTCTTCGCTCACTTCTACGAGGCCGCTAGGCTCCAGTGTGGCCGCCTTTTCCGCATCACCACCTTTGGATTTGATCTGAGATGCGATCGGCGTGGCGTTGGCTAGGTAAAGAATGTCATTGTGAGGTTCTTGGGTCTTAATCGAGAGGAGATGAGGGGGACTTACCAGGAACAGTTCCGGCGCTACTCGCATTGGACAACGTGCTCACTCCTGAAAGGCTGGTATCGCTACTTTGGATGGACGTTTCGGATGAACCGGAGGGAGTCGATGGAGAAGAGTCGAATGATACACTACAAGGATTTAGGTTCAGCTCCCGTAGAAACAGAGGCAATGGCCAAGAACGTACGCTGCGGGTTTCCTGTTTAAGAATCCTTTAAACTTCTGATTGTGCTTCTTCTCTCGCTCCTTATCTGCCGCTTTGATCCGCGCAATCTCAGCAGTGATCGCGGCTTTCTCTATAAAATCGTGAAAAGAGGACTCAATGAGTAAGAAATCATCCACCTGGGACACATCCACTTACGACTTTCGTCCTTCTTGAGGAGGTCCTCAAGCGTCGCCAATGCCTTTTCGATATATCCCATCTCGGCCTGTGCTTTTCCCTTTCGGAATTGTGCCTTGTAGTTGTCCGGATTCTTGGCCAGTGCCTATTTTGAAACGAGGAGGGCCAGTTAGGGGGTCTATCACACATTCGTGGACACCGCCGTACGTACCTTATCTGCCGTTTCTACCGCCCTCTTCCAGTTAGACCGCTTCATATGGCACGCCGACTGATTCGAGTATATCTTAGCCAAAAGGTCGTCCACCTGTGTTCCAAGTAAACACTAGTTCCTAAATCCCAGTCGTCATTGGAACGTACCTCACTCAACTCCTTCTTCTCCTCTCCTGGTGGTTTCGGCGCCTTGTCACTAGCTACACCAGGAGTATCAATGGCTCCTTCAACACCCTCTTCCACCGGTAGCGATGGAGCTGGAGCCGGAGGAGACATCGATGAACCTCCACCGCCTGACATCGCCGAGAGCATATTCCTACGATACAGGTATTGTCAGGGAAGGAGCAAGCGAGATCTGACCGGAACATACTTGTCTAGACCATGAAGGTACATCATTGCCTATATCATCGAGCATTCAGGAGGATCGTTTGTCAATCGCCACACCCCAAGCGCGCGCCATATGCCAGCGCTTTACGCGTAAAGCCAACTCTCACCTCATGATAGTTTAACAACGCTAAGAGAGAGTCCAGATCAGTACCATGCGTAACCGTTCAAGAATGTATCAAGCAATGTTACCTACCCTTCTGGACATCACCCGCCTTGAACGCCGCATCGGCTACTTCCTTCTTCTGCTTTGCAGTTTCGATCTTCTGTAACGGATCTTGAGGAATGAACGACATTTTGCGTTACTCGGTTCGCGGTCACTAATGCTCGTATGCTAGGCGACGTCGTATGTCTCTACGGATATCTCCTCTCTTCTTGAATTACCTCGTAATCGTGCGCAAACGAAACTCTGCGGCGATGGTCGGGAGCAAGATGGGCGATTGGAGAGTGGCGGGCGTCAAAAGGTAGTTTTTGGTTTGAGCCTGAGGCTGGGACACAAAGAATTCTCTAGACTCGACCATATTCACTGGCCCAAAAAATTGAAAATGGCCAGCGACACACAAAAGCTTATTCACGATGCCGAATCCGCTCTTCATAAAGCATCCGAAGTCGTAGAGGACACGGTGGAGAGCACCAAGACGACATTGCGCAAAGCCGACAAGGAACTCACGCGTGAAGCTGGTGCGCTTCAAAGTGGCTTAGAGAGTGTTTTAGGTGGAAAGAGTCTGTTTTGGGTCGAACAACCCGTCGACGGACGGAGATTGGCGGGCAATATGGCAGGTTGGGGAACGTTTGGGCTCGCTGTGCACGCATGGCATCGGGGTATTCAACGTATGCCTGTTTTAGGAGCTCGTGAGTATTTATTAAAGAGGATATTGAGGTCGTTGGCTGATCTGAATGGCGTTTCGACAACAGCGTATCGACCATTCATGCTCGCATTTCCCATTTGGTCACTCTTGGGTTATTATATTCATCATTTTGAACTAAGACAAGAAGAAGTTTTGGGTATGCCGATTCCCCGTCTGCCATCTACGCCCTTTTTGCTGATCCCTCTTACTCGTAGCCCATAAGCACCTACTCCTCAAACGAAACCGTGGTCTCTTAGAGGAGAAAGACTATCAGGAACTATCACCCACACACGCCACTCGCGAGAAATCCAAGCTCCTCTCCTGGTTCTCTTCGTCGTCGTCCTCGGAACCTTCGCCACCCAAGACGTTTACCAAAGACTCTGACGCTCCAGAACTCGTACATCCGATAAGAGCCCGCGTACAAGAGCTCACCGCAAAGGGTCACGGAGAGATGGAAGGATACGGACGCAAGCTACACGAAAAGTTGGATGCCTTTGAGAAGGAGTTTTCAGAGGTGGGAATCGTTTGCGTTGTCGAAATACTTCTGAAAGCTCACATTGTCTCGTCTAGGACTCCACCAAGTCTGCCGAGTACGCAAAGGCAGTGGCCGCTCGCAAGGCCTTGGTACCTCAGGGAAGCGGAACATCCTCCATTAGTCCCCAACCAATCCCCACACGAACAAAGCCTGCACCCTTCCTACAACAAGCCGATACGGCCAAAGGAAAGGATTCAGAAGCGAGCAGTGGTAGCGGATGGGGTGGCTATTTCGGCTTTGGAAAGAAGGACGATATCAAGGACGAGGTCGAGAAAGCGTTGCGATGAGGGGAACCTTGTCTGTGGATATAGATACTATGATTATGGAATCGGTTCTCGAGATACCTTTGAGCCCAATAAGACTGAGTATTTCAATGCGAGAGCGAATTATCATGTTTTGCTACGATCATACAAGAATGTGCCACGTCTTCCCTTCACGACACCAATTCCTTTTTCTTTTCCTCCCGCTTCTTCTTGGCCGCAGCTAGCCTGGCCTTCATCGCCCTCACTTTTTCATCCGCTTCCTCCTGCGCCCTCTCCTCATCCAATATCCGATCCATAATGAGCTCCTTTTCCTCTTGCTCCTTGCGCACCGCCGCCTCTTCAGGCGTCTCCTCTGCCGGCGGCGGAGGCCCACCGACATACTCGCCAACAATACCACCAACTCCAGTTTGCGTTGTCGGCGGTGCATCTCCAGGGAATCCATCCCCATCATACCGAATCTCCTCTTCCATCACGACAGTCGCCCGGTCGTAGATATCCTTTTTAGACAGTGGAGGGTCGTCGGCGTTGGTAGCTGCTGCCGCCCTTGCGTTCGGAGCGAGCACTTCACGCTCGAATTGCGCCCATTCAAGGTCTACTTGTGACATGGGACCAGGCTTCGAGGGTTCCTTCGGCGCAGCCGCTGCCTTTGGTCGTGTTGTCTCGCCTTCGTCTTCGTCAGAACCCGAGTGGGCGTCGGTACTGGGAAGAGCTCGAGTTGGGTCTGAGAAGAAGTTTGCTGGAGGTCGTTGTTCCTCTTCCGTCTTTTGCCGTTTTGACGCAGACGCCTGATTCCAAGTTTCAGTAAATCTTCCCAACGATAGAACCATTAGAGACTCACAACGCGTAAATTATCCTCTTCATCTTCCTCCATCCCATCGGACCCTTCATCCCCCTCCACAACCGCCTTTCGTTTCCCCTTTTCCAATCGTGCGCGCTCCTCTTCCTTTCTAAGCACCTCTTTTTGTCGACCGACATTAGTTCGATGTGCTTTACTGCCCAAATGCCCACTCCACGCAATCTCATTGTCTTTTACGACGGTCGCGCAGAGCGTACATCGGAGTTGGCCAGAGGCATTGTATGCGGCGAGTGGATGACTGATACGTTTAGCACGTTCCTAGCTTGTGAGAGAGGGTGTAAGCATGCGGTTGGGGGTTGTGGATGGGCGCTGAAATGGAAGACAACTGACCTGAGTCTTTGCCTTGAGCAGTGCTCTGACGTCCGCAGACATGGTTTAACGGCGTATTATCGAAATTCAAGTAGTTTGGCAACTAGCAGCGAGATTTCGTCAGTCACTCTGGAAAAGGTCGGGTGGCGATCGGGTCCAAAGCGTCGAAATGGGGATTTATCTTGGTAGCTGTAATCTCGTTGCTCTCATAGTACTGGGATAATCGTGCATCGTGTTTATTCAGGTTTATAATAGTACTGCTTCTAAATCTACTGGGACACGTTCCCCAACTTTTCTCCTGCCCTTCGACACCTTCACCTGTACATTCGCCAATGCTGTCCTAACTACTGATAGAGATCTCTCCTGCTCTTTGTTGCGTTGGAGCTACCTAACCAATTACCATTCGAACTAGCCTATCGATTGGAGCTCACATATTGCGGTAGTACCGTCGCGAAAGGGAGTAGTAAGCTGAGTCTGGATCGCAGCCTCGCATAATAGCAATAACTCATGCACCGCACAGGTTCAGTCGCAACGCGGAGAACACGAGTGAATAGGCTGGGTGGCATTTTGACGTCCTCCGGTTGAAATCTGATAAAGCCCCTTGTTCTTGGAGTGCTCCACATCGAATTAGGCATCATGATTGTTCTGCTCTTTGCGTACTCCATCATACAAAGCGCCAAGATTGAAGCTGGTCCTATCCCGGCGTCTATCGAGCTAGGCGATGTCGCATCTTGTGATGGCCAGAATAGCCAGCGAACCCTTGCAGGCATAGGGTGGAGCTGCTTGTCCACTATATTCCTTTGCACTTGGGTGGCAGTTCACCCAAATGTTCACTTCAGGCCAGAAAAACAAAATCAGCGATGGTTCGAAAGGTGGTTATGGGACCCGTTGCGCGAGATTTTGACGTACGAGCTTTCGCTCTTCATTTGGGCATTACTCGTGCCGGAGTATATTCTCGGATGGGCTGTACGGCAATACGTACAGGCTGGCGTGATCAAGCAGCAAGGTAAGCCTCCCTCTTCGAAAGATTAGCAGCTACAAACCGTGTAAATAGCTCCAGGATGGACACGAACCCATGGGCATTTCATGATCATGGGAGGATTCCACCTCTTCCGACTGCCAGCTGGCGCTCCATTTGTCGAGTCCTCAGAGTCAGCAGGCTTTGTTTATCCAACTGGCAACCATTCACGAGGAGATGAGGTGCCAGTGTGTCCACTCAAGTTTGAGGACATCCCAGTCTACGTACTCAAGACCGTGGCACCTACAAAAACCGAGCTGAAAGATAGAGGCAAAAGCGATGCCTTGACGAAGATCATCGTACTTGTACAGGCTCTCTGGTTCGTCATGCAATGTACAGTTCGAGGAGTACAGAAGCTTCCTTTGACGGAGCTCGAGGTCGTCACATTGGCGTATGCGACGCTAAATTTTTTCATTTACGTTTTTTGGTGGGACAAGCCACAGAACGCCGAATGTCCTATTCGAGTCTACAAGACGTCAACGGCGATCCACGAAGAGTCGGGGAAAGAAGTAAAGCAGTGGGAGAAGAGGTTGCCTGTGAGTTGGATGGACAAGACAATTGAGTACACCAACGGAGCACAGGATGACTATGTCAACCTTTCTAAAGAAAACTCGATTCCCATGTTCTGGTCCGGGAAACCTAGCGGATATCTTTTGTACAGTGCCGGATTTGGACCATCGATCCTTGGCTCTGCATTTGGAGCCATCCACTGCATTGCATGGCTATCTGAATTTCCAACCCGTTCTGAGCTCGTCCTTTGGCGAATATATTGTATTGCTATGATCAAAGTCCCATTTGTGTTTGCAGTTGTTTGCGCTGTGGTGGTGGTAGATATTCGAACGAGGAAAAGGTACAAAGGTTTCTTTGTGGCCGTTTCCATGATCTGTCTCGTCCTTATCATACTGTCCGCATGGCTCTATGTTGCGAGTCGAGTAGTAACGTTGGTGATAGCCTTTACTACCCTCCGATCTCTTCCCTCTACAGCATTTGCGACAGTGGACTGGACGAGTTTTATCCCTCACATTTAGGCCCTTCTTAACTTGCAACTCATTCGTGATCACTAGTGGCCGTGGACCTGGGGTAGTACGTACACAGCTAGCAATAAACTCATTTTGCTTTTCTCTAAATGCTTATCTCTTCTCCTCCAGTCACTGTCTCGCCTCGCCTATCGGCAGAGCCAGCTTAAAGTTGCAAGCATCGCCGGGCAGGAGCAAACAGAGGTCGTAAGCAATTTCTAGATCGTGATTCAGTATATGCAAGATATGAGAATTAGTCTACAGTGCTATGCCTAAATCTATAATAGCGAATGCATTAGAAAAACGAACCTTAGCGTAGTAATTTATGGCCCTCGACCATTCAAGCGAAAATGGGAAACGATAAGCCGAGCGCGTAATGCCTCCAGTGACTGAATGTCGCCCCACCTATGGCGCCCACGGTGTGGGTCATAAAAGCAAAGACTGATTGCGAACAGGAAAGTGACTACCACGTCGGGGCGTTTGGAGTTGATCAGCCGCCTGACACCTTTCCAATCATCAATCTTCCTCTTCTAGACTTGCACTTCGACGTCTCTTCACTCTCAAAGCTGAGCCCTTCAGCGTCGATATCTCCCTTGTTCTTCCCAAGCACCATCTTAGCCATCCACCGCACATACGTCCACTATGGAGCTCCATACCCCATTACTTGACATCCAATCTGTGTTTGGCAGCGTAACCCTAGTGGGAGGTGGAGGGTAGTACGGAAGATGTTTGGGGATGAAGGCCTAGTTGCGCTTTTGTTGGTCCCTTGCAAGGAATGGCATATGAGTGAGCCGGTCCCCCGAATCTTAGGGAGAAACGTGTTATAGCATGTAGTGTCTCCTTCATGTACGTTAGGTAGTAGACGACCTATGGTGGTCGAGGTCTGTGGTCCAAGCTCCTTACTCGCTTGGCCTCGACCTCGACTCACCTTAGTCTCGTCTAGACACCTCTCGTGCTCTTTCAAAACGCACCTTCTGGGACCTAGTTGACGATCCCTCCGGAAGAAACTACGAAACTACGACTGCCTCGGTCATGGGTACTCCCGCCTTTCTCCATTGGCGTCTTTGTCTGGGGACTCTCGCCTGTGAGAGCAACACAGATGTCCTTCTCTGGGGTACCCTTGTATCCGTCAATGGCCTAATTCCAGACTTCCGCTCACGGAGTACCTTGAGTAAGATTAGTCGCGTATTCTACATTTAGTAGAATTCGTGTGCTCACCTTTTTCGTCTTGATTGGAGAGCTTTGCAGCTCATATAAAAGATTGAAGGGCGTCGTCTTCTGAACGATGGTCTGAGGTCCCGACGACACTCGCCTGAAGCGCTTACTAATAGCGTATAAAACGTGTACAGAATATGCGTTCAATAAAGTCGAAGCAACGCAAACAGGAAGAGGCTTTACAGCTACGATGAAAGCTCTCAGCGACACCTTGGTCATCGCATACTACATTTCTGATCGTCTGGAAACCTGTATTTCTGTAACATAGATGCTAATTAGCTCATAAAACCCTAGAAACTGTGTCTATTCTCTCCCCTCTCCCCTCCCGCCTATATGGTCGTTGAATAATCGAATTTAAACGCTGGGGGTACTCACCGCCTACTAAGCCCAGTTTAGGGTTGTTATGTGTACATTGTCCCAAACTCTGTCAGTGCGGACTGATTTATGAGCCTCCTTATATAACCGACTTTGCTTCCAGACTGCTTCATTGCCATCGTCCGTGAGCTTTGCTATTGAAACGGCACCAAATGGCGTTAATCGTGGATGCACTTGGCAATCTTGATGATTTCGAGGTAGACAGCGATTGAGGACAATCGTTTCAAACTGAGTTAGGGTCATTTCTGACTCATTATCGTAGATACAGAGCCCCTCCAATGAAGGAAATGGCGGACCCCCTTCTCCTTCTTCCGCCCTCCAGTTACACATTTCTTCAGCTTCGCGAGCTTTCATCGTGAGAAATCGAAGTTGGGGTGCCAGAAGTACCAGCAGAGCAACAATCCGCTGCCCATCGGCTTCTTCGTAATCTAGCATTACAATTGACTTGTTTGTTGCCACGAAAGAAACACAACTGTCTGAAAATTCATCTCCACATTGACGAAATTCTGCTAAATTGGGAAAAGACGCCACAGATAGCCAATCCTCAACGTCGTTTGTGCTATATGTGTTGATAGCAAGGCTATGAAGAGATTGCGAGGTCACTGTCAATCCGTTTCTTGGCACTGTACTGACATTGAGCAGTCGTAGGTCGTGTAATTGGCTGAATAGGGATAATAGCGAGGATAAATCGACCTGAACAAAATCTTCGAGGCTTAAAGTGGTGATATCTTTGAATTGATCAGATGGAGTTAGCCGCAGAACACAAGGTGCCACTAGATGCAGCTCTGCCGGAGGATTATAAGTTCCCAGGAAGTGTCCAATGTCCCATATCGTTTGCGGAGGGGGATCTGAAACCGGTTCTTTGTGCTTCAAATTGATTTCGAGAGCCTCGAGCTTTGTTCCTCGAAGCTGTTGGGAAAGACGATGTAGGTGATCGAATTGATTGTGAAGGGACAAATTAACCCCAAGAATCTTGATGAAAGGGATTCGCTGTAAACCACAATACTTCAACATTGTAGCTTCGGCTGAGTTAAGGCCTTTGATGACGATGACGGGGGGGACTGCCTTCATTCGCGGAATGACAAAGTCCCAGAAACTAGCGATACCAGGGCCAGTTTTGTGCATGGCATAACTGATCCTGGACCACAGTCTCGGCGAGTCATGAACAATTTTACGCCACCATTTGCAGACGTGGGAGAGCCCCAATGTCACTTGAAGACGATTTGATTCTTCCTGTTCGTCGTAGATACACTGGAAGACCCTTTGGAGTAGATCCGGTGGGTATCTTCTGATTGGGTGAGTCATGCCGTTGATTCGATCATTTTGCATTTGAATTGTAGAGCACTGGTCATGCATAAGCTGTAGTGCTTTTTTAGATTCATGAAGCGTCGATTGGGTCCCTTCGAGCTCTTTAATCTGCTGCTGATATTGAGCCACCAAAACGTCATGGGCCCGTTCGGCCTGCCTGATTTCTTCTTTGAGATTGCTGAGGAGTCGAGAATGCATTCCTGCGAGAGCTTTGAGGCGAACAAGCTCAGCATTTGTAGGAACGCGGTTCTTTCCAAGGTTGGGATCCTGCTCCGATGTCCTGTAAAAATTTTAGACGTAGACGCATCGAAATTTTTGATACATACAGAGTATAATCTGGGATTATTATATCATTTTGATGATCCATTTGTTCGGTAGGAAGTGTCGGGTCTAAGTCTGTTGTACGTTTGTTGTCAGGATTAGAGTAAGCTCGCCACCTGGTGGGGCGACGCGACTGAGACTCGGCTGGCTAAGGCACGGCGGCCTTCTATGCACGGTTGAATTTCGTTGTTTATAATACGTAGGCAAAGGAAGTATCGAAGGCAAAGGAAGGGCGAACAGATACTGTACGCGATATCTAGATCGAGATCCAGTATATATAATACGAAAATTAACCTTTAATACTACCTCTACTCTATAACCTCGAACGCAACTGAACCAGAAAACGAACCATAGCTTAGAAAATAGCTTAGTAATATACAGCCCTCGAACATTCAAGACAAAACAGATGAAAGCAGCAAGACATGCAGCGCGTGGCGCCTCTGGAAACGAATCGTCACCTCATCTATGGCGTCGCGTCCATCGCGCGCGTCGCGAAAAAGGAAAAGGTAGAGGAAGCCGACCGGCCACACCACACATCGGAGCATTTGATGCTAACCAGCCGCCCAACGGGTTTCCTATCGCCAATCTTCATCTCCTTGACTTGTAACCCCACATCCTCATCGTCCTCAATGCCGAACCCTTCGACCCCGAGATCCTCCTCGTTCTCGCTAAGCACCATTGCGGTCATCCGCCGTCCATACACGCATCAGTTATCGAGTCTAATACCCAGTCCTTGATGCCTAGTCCGCTTCCGGCTGTGTGAGCGTAGAGGACAGTGGAGGAGGTTCATGGGAGCTTGTGGGGGACGCGGGATCAGCTCTGCTTTGCTGAGTCACCTGCGAGAAATAGCGTGTGAGTAGTGAACGACTTTGACTAGAGGGAAAACGTACCCTCTCCTCTGGATCCCAGTCGACGACTTCCCCAAGGGGAGCAGACGAGCGTTTCCCGCCATGTCTTCTCGCGCTTTTCCCCGTTGGCTTCATTGTCTGGAAACCCTTCAATCGTAAAAGCAACCTGGACGGCGTCCTCCGGGAAGCTCTTGCCCTGTCGACGACCGAATTCCAGGCCTCTGACCCAGGATGACTCTCAGAGAAATAAGCCGCGTATCCCACCATTTAACAAAAATACACGCTCACCTTTTTCGGTCCCGACTGGGAAATTGCGCTCCTGGCTTCGCATGTTCAACAGATTGAAAGGAGTAATGTTCTGAAGAATCGTTTGAAGCACCAGGCGCTCTTGTGATATTCACGATTCTTTTTCGTCTCTAGACTTTCTCCTGTGGTGCCTGTTCTCTTTGCTTTCTCGCCGTTGGTGCCAGTGACATTTGCGGTGGAGCGCTGTCGAAGTGCAGCATAGCGGGATCTTCAGCGAGCAGGCCCCTGATACAGACCAAGTGATCCTTTGAGTACTTCTAAGAGATAACGGGCACTGTTTCTTTGTACGAGGCGTCAATCACTGCTTGTATGGGCAAGAGAGTAGCGACTGACTGTGTATGCCATGGATATCGCTGACGATATTGAAGCGTTTCTGGCGCCTATTCTATCGACTAGCAGTTCGATGTCTTTACTGCATAAATGCCCATTCCACGCGACCTTATTGTTTTTTTGCAATTGTCGTGTGGAGAGTATACGTCGAAGTTCGGCAGACGCGTTATATGCAGTAAACGAGTGAATAATACGTTTATCACGTTTTTAGCTTGTGAGAGATGGTGTAAGCACGCGGTTGGGGTGTACAACGAATGAAGAGATGGACAACAACCGACCTGAGTCTTTGCTTTGAGCAACGCTCTGACGTCGGCAGACATGAATTTAGGGTATATTATCGAATTTTGAGTCGCTTGGGAGCTAACAGCGAGATTTCGTGTGATACTCTGGAAAAGTTGGGTGGCGATCAGGTCCAAGGCTTCGAACCTAACCACACTTGAGTATTTGCGCACTTCCATGCCGGCTTAAATGAATAATTCATCACCTAAATTGGTCAAATTCTAATTGAAACCGGCTCTACATATACTCGGGATATGAAATCGCTGTGTTATTGGGATAGCTACGTTCCTCTCCTAGTATTCGGACAGTCATATATCACGCTTATTTGGCTTATATGATAATACTGCTTCCAGTTGGACCGGTGTACGTTCTCCCGGTTTCTCCTGCCATTCGCCTCCACTCATACCTTCGCTACTGGCTAATCCTATATCTAGCAGTCAATTGGTCTCGAATGCTGAGAGAGTTGCCTACTATATATTTTACGTTAGATTCACCTAACCCATGTATATTCGAAGTAACCCTTCGGATGGGCTCACATATTGCCGTAGTGCCCTCACGAAAATACTGTAGTAATATAAATCAGGACCACAGCCTCGTATAGAAGCTCTGACTGATACGACGTAGAGGTTCAGCCGCAAACGCGGAGAACACGAGTGAATAGGCTGGGTGGTATTTTGACGTCCTCCGGTTTTGATCTGATAAAGCGCCCTGATCTTCGACTCCTCCGCATCAAAGTAGACATCATGCTCATATTACTCCTCGCATATTCCATCTTGCAAACCGGCCAGAGTGAAGCTGGTCCTATCCCAGCGTCTATCGAACTACGCGACGTCGCTTCGTATGACGGCCAGAATAGCCAACGCAGTCTAGCTAACGTAGTATGGAGCTGCCTTTCGACGATATTATTGTGTACTTGGGTGGCCGTCCACCCGAATGTCCACTTCAGAGCCGAAAAGCATAATCAGGGGTGGTTTAAAAAGTGGTTATGGGACCCGTTACATGAGGCTTTCACGTATAAGCTTCCGCTCTTTCTGTGGGCACTACTCGTACCGGAGTATATTCTTGCATGGGCTGTACGCCAATACCTCCAGGCTGGCGTGATCAGTAAACAAGGTAAGCCTCCTACTCTCACCTGTTATCACTGATTAAGTTTGCTGCTTAGTTCCAGGATGGACGAGAACTCACGGACATTTCATGATCATGGGAGGCTTCCACCTTTTCCGATTGCCGGCCGATGCTCCGTCGGTCCCAATCCCCCTCAAGTCCTCTAAACTCTCTGCCTTTTCTGTATCCACTGGTCACCACTCACGGAGAGACGAAGTTCCAGTGTGTCCACTCCAGTTTACGGATGTCCCGGTCGACATACTCGAGATCCTTGCACCCACCGAAACCGAGCTGAAGGACAGAGGCAAAAGCGACGCTTTGACAAAGATCATTGTACTTTTCCAGACGCTCTGGTTCGTCATTCAGTGCATTGCACGAGGAACCCAGCATCTTCCCCTGACGGAGCTTGAAGTTGTCACGTTGGCGTATGCAGCATTAAACCTCTTCATTTACGTGTTTTGGTGGGACAAGCCGCAGAATGTCGAGTGTCCTATTCGAGTCTACAAGACCTCAACGGCGAGCCACAAAGAGTCGGGAGAAAAAGCAAAGGAGTGGGGCGAGGGCTGGGCCAGCCGTTGGTCATGGATGCTAATTGAGTACACCACGGGAGCACAAGACAGCTATGTCACAATCTCTGAACAACGTTCGATCCCTATGTTTTGGTCGGGGAGATCAGGGAATGATCTTCAAGGTATCGCCGGAGTTGGGACATCCCTTCTTGGTTCTGCATTCGGGGCTATCCACTGCATCGCGTGGTCTTCCGAATATCCATCTCGTTCGGAACTCCTCCTCTGGCGTGTTTCTTGCATTGCCATGATCGTAGTCCCATTTATGGTACTCATTGTTTGCGCTGCTACAATAACGGGTGAAAACGAAGAAAAAGGGTGGTCTGGGTGGATTAAATTTACTATGGGTATCATGGCGATTATCTGTATCTTCCTTCTTATACTATCTGCGTGGCTGTATATTGCGAGTCGAATTGCGACGTTGGTGATAGCTTTTACTACTCTCCGATCTCTTCCTCCTGCTGCGTTTACGACTGTGAACTGGACGACTTTCATCCCTCACATCTAGACACGTAGTTCTAATCCATTCGCATTTACCATTGTATTTGTATTTTCCAATATCAGATACAACTCGCTTCACTTTCTCATAATGCTCCCTCATCCTCTGACCTGTCTTCTTAACTCACCTGTTGATAAGGCTAACTTATAGCCGAACAATTTTCTCGTTAGAGGAAGGGAGGAAGCAACTGACTACATTCACCTGATCTGACGCGAGGTTACTAGTACCGTGATAACCCTATATGGAACATGAATTTCAAGAAATATAGAGCGAAAAAACAGGAAAGAAGCTTTACAACTACGACGAAAGCTCTCGGCTATACCCTGGTCTCCTCACACTGGCTTTCTGACCGCCTGAAACCCTTATTTCTGCGAGAGAGATGCTAATTAATTATAAACCTTTAGAAACAAAGTCACAATCTGACACCCTTCCGCCCGTATCGTTGTTGAGCAATCGAACTTGAATGTTGGCGAGTACTTACCGCCCACTAGCCCCAGCTTAGGGTCGTTATGTATACATCGTTCCGAATTTTGTGAGTTTGGAAATCTTTGATTGCCTCCTTATAAAATTGGCTTTGTTTCCACACAGCTTCGTCCTCGCTTATCGGCCTTGCTATTGAAACAGCCCCAAGTGGCGGTAATTGTGGGTGTACTTGGCAATCTTGGTGATTTCGAGGTAGACAGCGATTGCGAACAATCGTTTCAAACTGCAATAAAGTCATTTTTGACTCGGCATCGTAGATACCGAGCTCCTCCAATGAGGCAAATGGCGGACCCTCTTCTCCTTCTTCCGCCCTCCAGTTACATACATCTTCGGCTTCGCGAGCACAAAGCGTGAGAGATCGAAGTTGGGGTGCCAAGAGTGCCATGAGGGACCATCTGCTGCTCCTCGGCCACTTCGTAGTCCAATAGTACTATCGACTTGTGCGCTGTTAGGAAAGCAATGTGTTTGTGTGAAAACACCCGCCCATATTGATGAAACTCTGCCAAATTGGGAAAAGAGGTCACAGATAACCAATTATCGATGTCCCTTGTGACATCTGTGCGGAGAGTAAGGCTATGAAGGGACTGCGAGGTCGCTGGTAACCCGTTTACTGGCACTGTACGAATATTGTTCAATCGTAGGTCGTGTATGCGGTTGAGTACGGATAATAGCAAGGATACATCGACCTGAGTGACATCGGCGAGGTTTAAAATGGTAATAAGTTGGAATTGATCGGATGGAGTTAACCGCAGAACACAGGGTGCCGTCAGATGTAGTTCTGAGGAGGGAGTGTGCGTTCCCAGGAAGAGCCCGACGTCCCAGGTTGTTTGCGACATGGTACCTGGTGCTGGCTCCTTGTGCCGCAAAGTTATTTCGAGGGTCTTGATCTTTGCTCCTCGAAGTTGTAGGGAAAGAGGACGAAGGTGATCCAGTTGATTGTGAAGAATCAAAGTAACTTCAAGTCTTCTGATTTCAGGGATTCGCTGTAAACCACAATATGCCATCACTGTAGCTTTGGTGGAGTCGAAGTCTTTGATGACGATGACAGGGGGAACTGCCTTCATTCGCGGAATGACAAAGTCCCAGAAACTAGCAATATCATGGATATTTTTGTGCATGGCATAATTGACCTTGAACCACAGTCTCGGGGAGTCGTGAACGACTTTACGCCACCATTTGCAGACATGGGAGAGCTCAAATGTGACGTGAAGGCGATTTGATTCATCCTCTTGATCATGTATAGACTGGAAGATCCTTTGGAGTAGATCCGGTGGGTATCTTCTGATTGGGTGGACCATGCCGTTGATTCGATCGGTTTGTACCTGAAGGGCAGAGCATTGGTTGTACATGAATTCCAGGGTTTTCTTAGACGCGTGAAGCATCGATTGGGTCCCTTCGAGCTCCCTAATCTGCTGTTCATATTTTGCCACTAGAACTTCATGCGCCCTTTTGGCCTGCTGGATTTCTTCCTTGAGATTATTAAGGAGACGAGAATGCATTCCTGCAAGAGCTTTGAGGCCAACAAGCTCAGCATCCGTAGGAACGCGGTGCGTCCCAAGATTGGGATCCTGTTCCGATGTCCTGACAAAAGTTCTAGACATCAATAAATCCAAATGGTCAATACATACAAGCTATACTCTGGAATGATTATATCGTTTTGATTCTCCATTCGGTACGCAGGAATGGTCGGGCGTAAGTATGTGGGATCCGATGCAAAGGACGAACAGATATCGTAAGCGATATCTAGATCGAAATCCAGTATATACAATACGAAAATTAGCCTATAATACTACTACGCCCAAGTCTATAACGCCGACTGCACTAGAAAAACGAACCATAGCTTAGCAATATACAGCCCTCGACCAGTCAAGACAAAACGAAACAAGAAAAAGGGAAGCAAGGTCATGCAGCGCGTGGCACCTCCGGCAACGAATTGTCGCCTCATCTATGGCGTCCGTCGCGTGCGTCGTGAAAGGAAGATTGACGGCGGCTGACCAGCTTGTTCATGCTCCCACGTCGGGGCATTTGACGCTAACCAGCCTTCCAACGAGTTTCCCATCACCAATCTTGACCTTCTTCACTTGTACCTCCACACCCTCATCGTCATCGCCATCCTCGACGCCGAGCCCTTCGACGCCGAGATCCTCCTCGTTCTCGCTCAGCACCATCGCCGTCATCCGCCGTCCGTACACACACCCACTGTCGAGTCCGATACTCCAGTCTTTGACGTCTAGTCCGCGTCCGGCTGCGTGGCCGTAGATGACGGTGGAAGGATGGCAGGGGAGCTTGTGCGGGATGCGAGACCAGCCGTGTTCTGCCGAGTCACCTGCGGGACAATGGAATGTGAGTTATGAACAACTTCTAAGGAGGGACAAAACGTACCCTCTGGGTCCCAGTCTATGATCTCTCCAGGGGAGCTGACGAGTGTCTCCCACCACGTCTTTTCTCGCTTCTCTCCATTGGCGTCTTTATCGGGAAGACCTTCGCCGGTAAGAGCAACCTGGACGGCATCCTCCGGGAATCCCTTGCACCTGTCGATGACCGAGTTCCAAACCTCAGACCACGGACGACCCTAAGAGAAAGAAACGAGTAAGCCACGTATTCTAATGACAGAAAGTCCATGCTCACCTTTTTGGTCCTGACGGGAGAATTACGTTCCAAGCTTCGCATGTTCAACAGATTGAAAGGAATCGTGTTTTGAGGAATGGTCTGAAGCACCATGCGCTCTTGCAAGGTTCGCAACTCCTTTTCGGTGCTGGGCTTTCGGGGGTGGTGCTTGTTCTTCTCTGCTTCCTCGTCGTTGTCCTCGGGGTCGATGGCTGCCCGACGGAAACGAGCAGAATCGGCCTTTCGGCCTTTCTTGTGGGGAGCTCGTAAAGATCCAGGGACGTGACTGAGAGGTTGATGTTTGCTGCTCAATGGGATGGTAGGGTTGAGAGGGAGGATACCAGCGTGGACGAGGAAGATATGATAGTCGGGTAGATGAAGAACGAGTGGGAGCGAAGAAAGGTATCTGTCCTCTCCTGACTTCAAGTTTCTGTTGGAGGTCCCGTTAATTAGTCACTCCAAAGTGCTGGAGACTCGGCTTACCTGGCCAACCAGTAGTGTTCTCCGCCAAATTTCCATCCGTCAGGGATCTTCCACTTCTTGCCATGCTTCTTCTTCATCTCCTCGAGGTCTTCCTCCGACTTTGACTCCATGTCCTTTAGCCATGCTCGTCCACCATGGTGTGACACGACCCATTCGATCCAAGCAGCCCATTCAATGACTTTCTGATCGTGGTTTCCGCGTACACCTGTGACATTGGCAGAGGAGAGTTGTTGGAGCACGGCGGGAGAGGAAGGGCCTTTGGCGAGCAAGTCCCCAACATGGATCAAATGATCCTTTGAGGGCTTATAAGAAACGCTAGACATCATTTTCCTATGCGGAGAGGTTAGTTATTACGCGTACAGATAAGAGGACGGATGACTGACTTGAAGCTCCCATGCATCCCGTGAATATCGCCAACGATAATGAACCGTTTCTTCCCACCGGCTTTGAGATCACTCTCAGTCAGAGTATGGATGCCATCGCCCTCTATACGGTCAAACTTTGGGAAACCTGGTTATTCGCCGATCATTGGCCGTAGCGTAGGACATCGAGTAGAGACAAGAAAATGGGTTACGCAAAGGGTAAACGTGAATGTTGTGTGCGGAACGGGTGCAGCACAAGCATGGATGAAGCGAGTAGTTAGTGCACGTTTCAAAAATACATCCGGAAAACGGAAATGGCCTGGATGCCGTGAGCACTCATTAGGGCATCACACAAGCATCAAAATTATTGAATATTAATTCTCGAATACGTTCCGATAGAAGCATGGAGATTAACGAGCATTTAGCCAGAGAAACACACGCACCTCGGATGACTTCGAGGCCTTCCCAGTCTTTGGTATTGCCACTTCCGAATCCCAAGATGAGGAAGACTCCAAGAAAGGCGGCTAGGATGGTGTATGCCGCTATTCGTCGTGCTGGTTGTTTGCGAGCCGTATGGAGGGCATACTGCGCATCGGCCAGCGAGGGTATTGACGACGACCGAGGTCTCGTTGTCATTCAAAATAGGATATTACGTCGATGTGGGTCGGATTTCTCGTCGAAGTCGACTGCGAGACCGCCAACTGGCAGATGCCGGAGTCAAAGGGGTATGCTAAAAGAGGTCGAATGTGGTCGGAATTAACAGAAAAGACGAAGATATTCTATAACGGGTTTTTTTTCTCCGTTAAACGAGATTAACACGCCCAAAAGGCGGAGGGTGTAGAGGTCAAAGATGAATTTTCACCAAAAATGATTGCTTCGGCAGCGAGGCCTCGCACGAGGCCGACGGTTGGCGCCTTGGCTTTGGCTGTCGAAACGACCGGACGGTATTTTCTCGTTAAGTTCATTTGGCTAACCTTAACCGGAATTAAAATAGATCACTACTTTTGAAGGAGTACCTTTCTGTGCACGCAGTACTTGGAGGTCAAATTGTACGTTTAGCTAGTCGTATTCCATATAGATGCTCCATACATATTTGCACCAACCACAGATCAAAGCGGCAGCAAGAGTCTCTACACGACATTACATGCGTGCTACGTTGCACCTTTGCCTTCCAGCTGCGAAGAACCGAGTGCAATATGGCGTTTAAACTAAAGGCTGGACTTCATCATGGTGCGGAGGAGACCTGGTCACGCAACGTCAGATATGAATGAGGATGTGAAGCTAAATGCTTACGCAGAGTCAGAAGGTGTGTCAGATATTAGCAAAGCGCCCATTTCTAGAGCTTTTTGATCTTCTTCCAGCATCTCATATACAAATGCGAGGTGTTCGACGCGCGATCGTGTATCAGGGTGGTGTATTCCCATGACCTTCAAGCTGGTTTGGACGGCCGGTTCAAGAAGGGCTGCATCTTCCTTCCACCGACCTTGTGCACCATATGTAGCTGCCAGGTTTGCAGCCGCTCGGATTGTATCCGGGTGCTCCATCCCCAGAATTCGCTTGCGCTGCTCAAGTACTTCCACTTCGAGTTTCTCGGCTTCGGTCCAGCGCCCTTG
>KN824324.1:110278-137321 GCA_000827415.1 Serendipita vermifera MAFF 305830
CACTTGGAGCTTCTCGGACTCGGTCCATCTCCCTTCTGATTGATAGCTTGATGCCAAGTACGACGTCACCGAGAGAGCATCTGGCAATTTCGCGTTAGGGGAATGCTTCATGAAATCTACCGCTGTTTCAAAAAGTGTTCCAGCTCGACGATAGTGACCTTGCTGAAGAATGACCGGCCCAAATGTCATTAAATCGTTTACGTGCATCTCCTGCAGCTCAACCTGACTCAGCATCTCTATCATGTGAGGGAGAAGCTGACGGTTAAGCTCGATATCCTCACTTCCACAGGAGGTAAGCAGCTGAATAACCATTGCTCGATACGGGCGAGAGGACACAGAATCCATGTCTCTGCACCATGCTTGAACCAGAGGGTGAAGGTAAAGAAACAAGGAATCGCTCATTGAGCCCGGTGTGATGAGCGAGAATGAACGAAGGGTGTGAATGATCTCGTGTATGTGTAGTTCGTTCCACTCCATATCTTGACATAGAAGATGCTTTAATTTCGATATTGTGGTTTCGTGGCTATTATCACGGGAGTGGTAGACCTTTGGATCTGTAAAACCATTTTCGGCTGCACGGGCGAATGCAGCAAGTGGAATATCGGTATAGTGAAACAACGACAAGATATGAAGAAGGTCCTGGGACCCCTCTGGGAGTGCTTTGTAAGACAAATCGAGCGTGGTGTACACTCCTCGTTGATAGTCGTCCAACGATGCTAGCTCTGCTTTCTTCATGAGGCCCGCCCGATGCGACTTGAAGAGGCCCAGATATTGAGTAAACGTGTACGGGCGAAAAACGTCCCCGGTTGAGGAAGAGAACTGATGACAATATGTCCCTGCTTGCACGACAGCGACTGCTAGACATCCTAGTTCTTCGAGAAGCTCCATTGAACTATGCATTTCCTCGTCACTCAGTGGTAGCTCACATCGAGCTGCCTGTAGCATCGCCTTCAATGCCTCGTCTGCGGTCATCTCCCCCAGTTCGAGATGAGTGGTGGTCGAAAGATTGCCGAGAGTGTGGTTACGGGAGGTAATTATAATAGTTACGCCCATATTTGTTGGTAGAAACGGACTAAGATTCAACTCGGGATCGTCTGCATTGTCGAAGATTAAAATCCATTGTTCGCCGTGAGGAACAGTATTCAGCGACCTCATAGCATCTTCCCAGACGTCGCGTTCATGCCCGTCTCCAAGTGTTCTGGCCCACGTCTGGAGGTGAGCCTTGATATTGGAAGATGAACTTGCGTCCACATAGATGGTTTGCGCATACCTAGTTACATCAGAAATGACCTCTGGAGGCGGTATAATACTCACAAGTCAGGATATTCTCTTAAGAAGTAAGAAACGATTTGGGTCTTTCCACAACCACCCATTCCCGTAATTGGCAAGATCTTTTGTCGAGAGGAGGGAGTGGTAACGAGATGTTTCACCATCGTATCCCATGGTCTTTGGCGTAAAACAAAGTGGGGTGAGACTGGTGGGGCTCTCTTCGCCGTAACCTTGATGCTGCTAATGTGATCTAAAATTTAACGGGTAATTAAGAGGACTAACTTTGCACCAAACAGGAGTGTACTTACTGAATTGACCAAGAGTGACCGTCCCAGCTCTTTCCTGCAAACGCCGTACGGTACCCTCAAGAGCCTCCGAAATCACAGTTGATGCCAGGTGAGATGCCGTATGTGCCTCTATCACACCAAGGTCATACCACTCCTGTATCTTGACCGTCTCCATTCCCCTGCTCACATTGACTCGTAGGTACGCGTCGATATTAAATAGCCGCGTTGATAGTTCGTTCGCTACTACTTCACAATCCGCCATGATATCCTTCAGTAGCTTGTCCACATCCTCTTCATCTGACGAGTTCACGGACAAGACTCGAGGAAGTCCACCTCCAAGACTGATAATCTGGGTCACACGCCGGTCTTTACCGTACAATTTGCTAGCTTCTTCAAGCAGTAATCGGGTGGGATTGTTTGCGCCGATTACATTTCCTACGAACGATTGCTGCCTTCGTGGTGGGCCAATTTTGACGGGCAGGAAGTGGGATGGAATCGAAATAGTCGCGCAGACTGCATCGAGGATGGTGGGGTTGAGGCTTGATCCTCGAGATGAATAAGTACGAAAGACTTGAGGATGATTAATATGTGCGGAGTTAGCTGCGTAAAGTGCACTAGTGAGAGTCAGCCTATCGAAGTTATATGAGGACAAAACTCGTACACTTTACATCTTGTCTCCTTGCGAGCATCTTCCTTCATTTTAGTATCAAGTGAGATGTTTTTGGCTTGGAGGATGTCTTCTACCGCTCCAGATAAATTTTTTGTATTAACCTCCCGATCAATCACTTCCGATGAGGCATCTGGAAAGATGCGAGACGTGACATCAAGGAGACCATCGATCGCTTCGTCTACATTCATCCGCAAGGGGCCGAGCATAATAGCAATGAGGCTAGGATGAGATCAGAATTAGTAATGTTCCGGCCGGAAACCTACCCTCCCAACCCGACTCCGCCCATAAGATCATAATAGTCCGCTGGATAGACCTCGTCTTCGCCTACGTGGAGGTCAGAAGCTAGACGACTCATTTGCTCTTTCAGTATGAGTAGCTGAGAATACGTTCCAGGTCCTCCATTATCTACACGATGGCACGGATCAGATAGCGCCGACCTCTTGGTCGAGGCTTACCGAAGCTGAGAATACATATCCCATCCGTTTCTTCGCTGGATCCACTCATTTGTTTCAATTTATGTTCCTGTACTTTATTCGACACTGCGTTCGTGGTGGAAAGCAAGAGGCGAAAGGAGCTAGCAAACAGTTTACGCCCAATCGAACCCGGTGTAGCATCGCGGTGTGGATGGCAACCGCGTGGCACTTCCCAGTTTATAGTAGGAAAATTCTCAAATAGGTATGGTGGGCACTAAGAGTATTGACTTATGCTCATGGACCGCAATAAGATCGTAAGAACTGCATATATGTCACCGGGAAGCCAATTTCGGGCTTCTTCTGATGCTTAGAGATCCTCTAGATCTGCGTTAAATCGCTACATGCATGCAAATGAGTTACCGCTATGTCATATTTCCTCAGGTGTCAAGTAATACTGTTGGGTAGACATGAAGCGAGTGAATATTCAATGGTAAAATGTATTAAAAAACAGTGGAAGCCCTAGGAGGTGATAAAAGGAGCCATCACCGTCATTTCTTGCTCAAACGGTAATAGCGAGGGCTGAAGACCAAAACTCCTGGCTATGAGTACCACCCAATGGGACCCTGCGTAAGTGATCGATGGCGTAAGCAAGGGAAATCGCCCATGTTCAAGTTCGTAGACGGCTGGAGGCCAGTGGGTCAGCTCGTGTTCGCACAGCCACCGGCCATCTGCCGATTTTTCCAAGTTTCTCCGAGCAGCCTTTGTATTCTATAGTATTTTCTCACGGTTGTAGTCTTGTTTGGAATATTCGTAATAGGCTTGAACGCAAAAGCTGTGTTGCTGCTGATTTCCAAGTGGAGGTCCCAGAGTCGGCTACACAAAACAAGGAAGCCTACCGCCAACCTCGACCACCGATTTTTCTCACCTTTTCTTCTTAAAAACTCCACAATAATTACCTAGAATTACGCACGAGTGACTCGAGGACGTAAGATCAAATACCCAAGCGAAACAAACGAAGATATTCTATACTGGTTTTTTTCGCTGTTAAACGAGATTAAAACACCCAAAAGGCGGAGGGTGTAGAGGTCAAAGTTGGAATTTTCACTCAAGTTGATTGCTTCGTCAGCGAGGCCCCGCACGAGGCCGACGGTTGGCGCCTTGGCTTTGGCTGTCGAAACGGGTTGGGTCGATCTCCCATTTGGTTAACCTGGAAGTATTTTACCCGGGAATAAAGTAGATTACTACTTTTGACTTAGTACGTTTCTGTACATGCAGTACTTAGAGGTCAAATTGCAGAGTTAACTAGTCGTATTCCATTCGAATATAGATGCTCCATACATATTTGCACCAACCACAGATCAAAGCGGCAGCAAAAGTCTCTACACGACATTACATGCGTGCCACGTTGTACCTTTGTCTTCCAGCTGCGAAGAACCAAGTGCAATCTGGCTTTCAAACTAAAGGCTGGACTTCATCATGGTGCGGAGGAGATCTGGTCACACCACGTCAGATATGAACGAGGATATGAAGCTAAGTGCTTACGCAGAGTCAGAGGGTGTGTCAGATGTTAGCAAAGCGCTCGTTTCTAGAGCTTTTTGATCTTCTTCCAACATCTCATATACAAATACGAGATCTTCAATGCGTGACCGCGTATCAGAGTGCTGTTTGCCAAGGACCATCAAACTTGTTTGAACAGCTGGTTCAAGAAGGGCGGCAGCTTCCTCCAACCGACATTGTCTAACATATGAAATTGCCAGTTGTTCGGCTGCAAGAAGTGTATGCGGATGTTCCATCCCCAGAATTCGCTTCTGCTGCTCAAGTACTTCCACCCGGAGTTTCTCAGCATCGGTCAAACGCTCTTGGGCGCTATATGTCGCTGCCAGATTTGCGGCTGCAAGAATTGTATCTGGGTGATCCGGCCCCAATGTTCGCCGTCACTGCTCTAGTACTTCCACTTTGAGTTCTTCAGACTCCGCCGAGCGCCCTTGGTCACTGTATGTTCTCGCCAGATTTGCAGCTGCGCGAATTGTATCTGGGTGCTCCGGTCCCAGAATTCGCCGTCGCTGCTCTAGCACTTCCACTTCGAGTACTTCAGACTCAGCCAAGCGTCCTTGGACACTGTATGTTCTTGCCAAATTTGAGGCTGCGAGCATTGTACGCGGGTGCTCTAGGCCCAGAATCCGCTTCAGCTGCTCAAACACTTGCACTTCGAGTTTCTCAGCATCAATCCAACGTCCTTGGGCGTCGTATGTGACTGCTAAATTGGCAGCGGCGGAAATCGTCTTGGGGTGCTCCATTCCCAGAATCCGCTTCCGCTGTTCAAGCACTTCCACTTCGAGACTTTCGGCTTCGGTCCAGCACTCTGGGGCACCATATGTGGCTGCAAGATTTGTGGCTGCAAGATTTGTATCTGGGTGCTCCAGCCCCAGGATTCGCCGTCGTTGCGCTAGTACTTCCACTTCGAGTTTCTCGGCCTCGGTCCGGCGCCCTTGGTCACTGTACGTCCTTGCCAGGTTTGCAGCTGCAACGATTGTATTCGGGTGCTCCATCCCCAGAATTCGCTTCTGCTGCTCAAGTACTTCCACTTCGAGTCTCTCGGCCTCGACCCAGCGCCCTTGGTCGCCGTACGTCCTTGCCAGGTTTGCAGCTGCAAGAATTGTGTCTGGGTGCTCCATCCCCAAAATTCGCTGCTGCTGCTCAAGTACTTCCACTTTGAGTTTCTCTGCCTCGGTCCAGCGCCCTTGGTCGCTGTATGTCCTTGCCAGGTTTGCAGCTGCAACAATTGTGGCTGGGTGCTCCATCCCCAAAATTCGCCTCCGCTGCTCAAGTACTTCCACTTTGAGTTTCTCGGCCTCGTTCCAGCGCCCTTCTAAATGATAGCTTGATGCCAGGTACGACGTTATCGAGAGAGTATCTGACAATTTCGCTTCAGGGGAATGCTTCATGAGATCTACAGCTGTTTCGAAAAGTGTTCCAGCTCGATGATAGTGTCCTTGCTGATAAATAGCTGGACCAAATGTCATTAAATCGTTTACGTGCATTTCCTGCAGCTCAACCTGGCTCAGGATCTCTATCATATGAGGGAGAAGCTGACGGTTAAGCTCGATATCCTCACTTCCACAGGCGGTAAGCAGCTGGACAGACATCGCTCGATATAAGCGAGAGGACACAGAGCTCATGTCTCTGCACCATGCTTGAACCAAAGGATGAAGATGTAGAAACAAGGAATCATTCATTGAGCTCGGTGTAACGAGCGAGAATAACCGAAGGGTTTGAATGATTTCGTGTAGGTGTGCTTCGTTCCACTCCATACCTTGACATAGAAGATGCTTTAATTTCGATATCGTAGTTTCGTGGCTATTATCGCGGGAGTGGTAGACCTCTGGGTCCGTAAACCCATTTTCGGCTGCACGGGCGAATGCAGCCATTGGAATATCGGTATGGTGAAATAGTTAAAGGAGATGAAGAAGCTCCTGAGGTTCTTGTGTGAGCGCTTTGTAGGACAAGTCGAGCGTGGTATATACGCCTCGTTGATAGTTGTCCAACGACGCTAGCTCTGCCTTCTTCATGAGGCCGGCGCGATGCGATCTAAATAAGCCAAGGTACTGGGTAAACGTGTATGGGCGAAAATCGCTGCCAGTTGAGGAAGAGAGCTGATGACAATATGTTCCGGCATGCACAACAGCAAGTGCTAGAAATCCTAGTTCTTTAAGAAGGTCCTGTACGCTACGCATCTCCTCCTTGTCTAGTGACAGCTCGCGTCGAGCCGCCTGTAGCATCGCCGCCAAAGCCTCAGCTTCGGTCAGCTCCCCAAGTTGCAGATGAGTGGTGGTAGAAAGATTGCCGAGAGTATGGTTGCGGGAGGTAATTATAATAGTCACGCCCGTATTGGTTGGTAGAAACGGACTGAGATTCGAACTGGGATCATCTGCATTGTCGAAGATTAAGATCCATTGTTCGCCGTGAGGAACATTATTCAAAGATCTCATAGCATCCTCCCATACATCCTCTTCGTGCCCGTCTCCAAGGGTTCTAGCCCACGTCTGGAGATGAGTCTTGATACTGGAAGATGAACTTGCGTCCACGTAGATAGTCTGCGCATACCTACTTAAGTCAGTAAGAGTCCCTCGAGGCGATAAATACTCACAAGTCGGGATATTCTCGTAAGAAGTAAGAAACTATTTGGGTCTTTCCGCAACCACCCATTCCTGTGATTGGCAAGATCCTTTGTCGTGAGGATGGAGCCGTAATCAGAGATTCTACCATCGTATTCCATGGTCCTTCTCGTAAAATAAAATGGGGCGAGACCGGTGGAGCTCTCTTTGCCGTAGCCTTGATGCTACTAATGTGATCTGAAATTTGGTCTACGGTTAGGAGGTTCCGATTGCAAAAACACCAATTCCTACTGAATTGACCAAGAGTAAACATCCCAACTCGTTCCCGAAAACGCTGTAGAGAACCCTCAAGAGCCTCCGAGATCACAGTTGATGCAAGGTGAGAGGATGTATGGGCCTCTATCACACCAAGGTCGTGCCACTCTTGCATCTTGACCGTCTCTATGCCCCTGCTCACATTAACTCGTAGGTAAGCATCGATGTTGAGTAGCCGCGTCGATAGTTCATTTGCTATCACCTCGCAATCCGCCGTGATATGTTTCAGTACCTTGTCCACATCTGCCTCATTTGACGAGTTCACGGACAATACTCGAGGAAGCCCACACCCAAGGCTAGTAATCTGGGCCACACGTCGGTCATTCCCGTATATATTGGTGGCTTCCTGAAGGAGTAATCGGGTAGGATTGTTTGCGCCGATTACAGCCCCAACAAACGGTTGCTGCCTTCGCGGTGCGCCGATGTTGACGGGCAGGAAGTGAGAAGGGATTGACATGGTCGCGCAGACCGCATCGACGATAGTAGGACTGAAGCTTGATCCTCGATGTGTATAGGTACGAAAGACCTGAGGTTGATTGATATTTGCGGAGTTAGCTGCATAAAGTGCACTAGTGAGAGTCAGCTAGCGATTTATATGAGTTCAAAATTCGTACACTTTACATCTTGTCTCCTTCCCGGCATCTTCTTTCATTTTGGTATCAAGGGAGGTGCTTTTGGCTTGCAGGATATCTTCTACTGCTTTACGTAAACTATTCGTGTTGAACTCTCGGTCAATCACCTCCAAGGATGCGTCCGGAAAGATACGAGATGTGACATCAAGGAGGGCATCGATCGCTTCGGCTACGTTCATCCTCAAGACGCCGAGCATAATAGCTACGAGGCTGAGAACAAGATTAGGTTTAGTGAGATTCTGACAGAAAACTTACCCTCCGAACCCGACTCCGCCCATTAGATCGAAGTAGTCTGCTGGGTAGACCTCGTCTTCAGAGACTTTTAGGTCCGAAGCTAAGCGACTCATTTGATCTTTGATTATGAGTAGCTGGGAGTACGTTCCAGGTCCTCCATTGTCTAAGTGGCGACATGGATCAGATAGCGCCGACTCCTTGGTTGACCAATGCGAAGCTTACCAAAGCTGAGAATGCATATCCCATCCGTTTGCTCATTGGACCCACTCATTTACTTCAATTTTTTTTTGGTGTTCTATTTGACACTGCGTTAAGGTGTAAGGCAAGAGGCGCTAGGAGACCGGCAAGCGCCAGTTTACGCCCGCGCCCAAAAGAAACTACTAACTTGATAAGGGCGATCGCCGCGCATTCATTCCTAGTAGCTGGTAGGATAATCAATTGATGGATGTCGACTGTGATCGGAATTAACAGAAAAAATAAAGATATTTTTATAACGGTTTTCTCTTTCGCCGTTGAACGAGATTAAAACGCACAAAATACGGACAATGTAGAGTTCAAAGTTGGAATTTTCATCAAAATGGATTGTTTCGGCAGGAACGAGGCCCCGAACGAGGCCGACGGTTGGTGCCGTGGCTTTGGCTTTCGAAACGAGCCAGGCAGATCTCCCATTTGGTTAACCTTAACCGGAATTAAAACAAATCACTACTTTTGACGGAATAACTTTCTGTACACGCAGTACTTAGAGGTTAAATTGTACGTTTAGCTAGTCGTATTCCATATAGGTGCTCCATACGTGTTTGCACCAATCACAGATCAACGCAGCAGCAAAATTCTCTACACGATATTACATGCGCTCTGCGTTGCATCCTTTGGCCTTCCAGCGTTAGACCTGCGAAGAACCGAGCAACATGGCTGTTAAACTAAAGGCTAGACTTGATCCTGGTGCGGAGGAGACCTAGTCACGCCACGTCAGATATGAATTAGGATGTGAAGCTAAATGCTTACGCAGAGTCAGAATGTGTGTCCGATATCAGCAGATCTCTCATTTCTTGAGCCTTTTGATCTTCTCCCATTTTTTCATAAACAAATGCGAGGTCTTTGACGCGTGATCGTGTATTAGGATGCTGTATTCCCATGACCTTCAAGCTGGTTTGGACGGCCGGTTCAAGAAGGGCTGCACCTTCCTTCCACCGACCTTGTGTACAATACGTAACTGCCAGATTTGCAGCTGCAAGAATTGTACCCGGGTGCTCCATCCCTAGAATTCGCTCCCGCTGTTCAAGTACTTCCACTTCGAGTTTCTCAGCCTCGGTCCAGCGCCCTTGCCCGCTGTACGTCGCTGCCAGGTTTGCAGCTGCTCGGATTGTATGCGGGTGCTCCACCCCCAGAATTCGCTTCCGCTGCTCAAGTACTTCCACTTCGAGGCTTTCGGCCTCGGTCCAGCGCCCTTGGTCTCTGTACGTCCTTGCCAGGTTTGCAGTTGCAAGGATTGTATCCGGGTGCTCCATCCCTAGAAGTCGCTTCCGCTGCTCAAGTACTTCTACTTCGAGGCTCTCGGCCTCGTTCCAGCGCCCTTGATTGCTGTACGTCCTTGCCAGGTTTGCAGCTGCAAAAATTGTCTCCGGGTGCTCCATCCCCAGCACTCGCTTCCGCTGCTCAAGTACTTCCACTTCAAGTTTCTCGGCCTCGGTCCAGCGCCCTTGCTTACTGTACGTCGCTGCCAGGTTTCCAGCTGCTCGGATTGTATCCGGGTGCTCCATCCCCAGAATTCGCTTGCGCTGCTCAAGTACTTCCACTTCGAGTTTCTCGGCCTCGGTCCAACGCCCTTGGTCGCTGTATGTTGCTGCCAGATTTGCAGCTGCAAGAATTGTACCCGGGTGCTCCATCCCTAGAATTCGCTCCCGCTGTTCAAGTACTTCCACTTCGAGTTTCTCGGCCTCGGTCCAGCGCCCTTGGTCTCTGTACGTCGCTGCCAGGTTTGCAGCTGCTCGGATTGCATCCGGGTGCTCCATCCCCAGAATTCGCTTCCGCTGCTCAAGTACTTCCACGTTGAGTTTCTCGGCCTTGGTCCAGCGCCCTTGCTTGCTGTACGTCACTGCCAGGTTTGCAGCTGCTCGGATTGTATCCGGGTGCTCCATCCCCAGAATTCGCTTCCGCTGCTCAAGTACTTCCACGTTGAGTTTCTCAGCCTCGGTCCAGCGCCCTTGGTCGCTGTATGTCGCTGCCAGGTTTGCAGCTGCGAGAATTGTATGCGGGTGCTCCATCCCCAGAATTTGCCTCTGCTGCTCAAGTACTTCCACTTCAAGTTTCTCGGCCTCGGTCCAGCGCCCTTGCTTGCTGTACGTCGCTGCCAGGTTTCCAGCTGCTCGGATTGTATCCGGGTGCTCCATCCCCAGAATTCGCTTCTGCTGCTTAAGTACTTCCACGTTGAGTATCTCGGCCTCAGTCCAGCGCCCTTGGTTGCTGTACGTCATTGCCAGATTTGCAGCTGCGAGAATTGTATCCGGGTGCTCCTTCCCCAGAATTCGCTTGTGCTGCTCAAGTACTTCCATCTGGAGTTTCTCAGACTCGGTCCATCTCCCTTCTAATCTGTAGCTTGATGCCAGGTTCAATTTTATCGAGAGAGTATCTGGCAATTTCGCGTTAGGAGAATTCTTCATGAGATCCACGGCTGTTTCGAAAAGTGTTCCAGCTCGACGATAGTGTCCTTGCTGATGAATAGCCGGACCAAATGTCATTAAATCATTTACGTGCATTTTCTGCAGCTCAACCTGGCTCAGGATCTCTATCATATGAGGGAGAAGCTGACGGTTAAGCTCGATATCCTCACTTCCGCAGGCTGTAAGTAGCTGGATAGCCATGTCCCGATATGGGTGAGAAGATACAGAACCCATGTCTCTGCACCATGATTGAACTAGAGGATGAAGCTGAAGAAATAGAGAATCATTCATCGAAGTCGCTGTGACGAGCGAGAATGAGCGAAGGGCTTGAATAATCTCTTGTAGGTGCAGTTCATTCCACTCCATATTTCGAAACAAGAGACGCTTTAATGTGGATATTGTTGTTTCGTGGCTAATATCGCGGGGGTGGTAATCCGCTGAATCCGCAAAATCATTTTCGGCTGCACGAGCGAATGCAGCAAGTGGAATATCGATATAGTGAAATAGTGAAAGGATATGAAGGAGATCCCGAGATTCTTGTGTGAGTGCTTTATAGGACAAGTCGAGCGCGGTGTACGCTCCTCGTTGATAGTTGTCCAACGACGCCGGTTCCGCTTTCTTCATGAGACCCGCGCGATGCGATTTGAAGAGGCCCAGGTATTGAATAAATGTGTACGGACGAAGAACATCACCAGTTGAGGAGGACAACTGATGACAGTATGTCCCTGCTTGAATGACGGCGACTGCTAGACACCCTAGCTCCTTGAGAAGCTCCCGTGCACTGCGCATTTCCTCGTCACCCAATGGTAGCTCACGTCGAGCTGCCTGTAGCATCGCCTTCCAGGCCTCGTCGGCGGCCATCTCCCCCAGTTCTAGATGAGTGGTAGTGGAAAGATTGCCGAGAGCATGGTTGCGGGAGGTAATCAAAACAGTTACGTTGATACTCGTTGGTAGAAATGGACTGAGATTCAACTCGGGATCGTCCGCATTGTCGAAGATTAAAATCCATTGTTCGCCGGGAGGCGCAGTATTCAGCGACCTCATAGCATCCTCCCAAACGTCCCGTTCATGCCCGCCTCCAAGTGTTCTGGCCCACGTCTGGAGGTGGGCCTTGATATTGGAAGAGGAGCTTGCGTCCACGTAGATAGTTTGCGCGTACCTGATTACATCAGTAAGAATCCCATCAAGGCGATAAATACTCACAAGTCAGGATATTCTCGTAAGAAGTAAGAAACGATTTGAGTCTTTCCGCAACCACCCATTCCTGTGATTGGCAAGATCTTTTGTCGCGAGGAGGGAGTCTTCAAGAGAGATTTCGTCATCCTATTCCATGGTCTTTCTCGTAAAACAAAATGGGGCGAGACCGGTGGGGCTCTCTTTGCCGTAGCCTTGATGTTACTAATGTGGTCTGTAATTTAGTCCGCGATTAGGAACTTTCGATAGCAGACACATTGATATACCTACTGAATTGGCCAAGAGTAAACGTCCCAGCTCTCTCCTGCAAACGCTGTAGAGAACCTTCAAGTGCCTCCGAAATCACAGTGGATACCAGGTGAGATGCTGTATGGGCATCTATCACACCAAGATCATGCCACTCCTGCATCTTGACTTTCTCCATGCCCCTACTCACATTGACTCGTAGGTAAGCATCGATGTTGAACAACCGCGTCGATAGTTCATTTGCTACCACTTCACAATCTGCCGTGATATCTTTTAGTAACTTGTCCACGTCCGCCTCATCTGACGAGTTCACGGACAATACTCGAGGAAGCCCACATCCAAGACTGATAATCTGGGCGACACGTCGATCTTTACCGTACATAATGCTAGCTTCATTAAGGAGTAGTCGGGTCGGATTGTTTGCACCGGTTACACTCCCAACAAATGCTTGCTGCCTTCGTGGTGGCCCGATCTTGACAGGTAGGAAGTGGGATGGGATTGAAATAGTCGCGCAAACTGCATCGAGGATAGTGGGATTCAGGCTTGATCCTCGAGATGAATATGTACGGAAGACTTGAGGATGATTGATATGTGCAGAGTTAGCTGTATAGAGTACACTAGTGAGAGTTAGACCACCCAGAGTATACGAGGGTAAAACTCGTACACTTTACATCTCATCTTCCCGCGAGTATCCTCCTTCATTTTGGTATCGAGTGGGATACTTTTGGTTTTAAGAATGTCTTCTATTGCTCCACGAAGATTATTTGTGTTAGCCTCCCGGTCGATCACATCCGAGGAGTCATCTGGAAAGACACATGACGTGACATCAAGGAGGCCATCGATCGCCTCGTTTACATTCATCCGCAAGAATCCGAGCATAATAGCAACCAGACTGACAACGAGATTAAGTTAAGTGACATCTCCGCGAGAAACTCACCCTCCGAACCCGACTCCACCCATCAGATCGAAGTAGTCTGCTGGGTAGACCTCATCTTCGGCTACTTGCAGATCGGAGGCCAAACGACTCATTTGCTCTTTCAGTATAAGCAATTGCGAATACGTTCCAGGTCCTCCGTTGTCTAAATGGCGGCATGGATCAGACAGCGCCAACTTCTTGATCCTTGATCGAGGCTTACCAAAGCTGAGAATACATATCCCATCCGTTTCTTCGCTGATTCCACTCATTTCTTTCAATTTATGTTTCTGTGCTTGGTTCGATACTGCGTTCGTGGTGGGAAGCAAGAGGCGAAAGGAGCTGGCAAGTAGTTTACGCCCAATCGAATCCGATAGAGTATCGCGGTATGGACGGCAATCACGTGACACTTCCCAGTTTATAGTAGGAAAATTCTCAAATAGGTATGGTGCGGCACTGAGAGTATGACTTATACTCATGGGCCGCAATAAGGTAGACATAAAATGACTAAATACCCAGTCATCAAACGTATTTAAATAGGAGAATAAGTATTAATATGTGATATAACGCTTCATGGCCGTCAATTTCCAGCTCAAACGAGAATAACGAGGGCTGGAGGCCAAGATTACTAGCTATGAGTACCACCCAAACTAGACTGACGCGACCCTACGTAAGTGACTGATGGTATAAGCAAGTGTGCTTGCCCCTGTTCAAGCTCGCAGACGGCTGGAGGCCAGTGGGTCAGCTCGTGTTCGCACAGCCACCGGCCATCTGCCGATTTTTCCAAGTTTCTCCGGGCAGCCTTCGTATTTTATAGTATTTTCTCACGATTGTAGTTTTGTTTGGAATATTCGCAATAGGCTCGAACTGCGCAAAAGCTGTGCTACTGCTGATTTCAAGTGGAGGTCCCAGAGTCGGCTACACAAAACAAGGAAGCCTGCCGCCAACCTCGACCACCGATTTTTCTCACCTTTTCCTCTTAAAAATTCCACAATAATTACCTAGAATTACGCACGAGTGACTCGAGGACGTTAGATCAAATACCCAAGCGAAACCATTCATCATGGCGACGTCGACATCGTCCCACAGTCAGACGACGGGCGGAAACTCGAGCATCATCGGCCAACATTTTCGAGTAGGAAAGAAGATTGGAGAGGGTAGTTTCGGTGTCGTCTTTGAGGGCGTCAACTTGCTCAACGGCCAGCTCGTTGCCATTAAATTCGTACGTTTTTTGGCTTTAGAGTACTCGGTCTATGCCGGAATGCTCATGTTTAAATACAGGAACCCAGAAAATCGGATGCACCCCAGCTGCGAGACGAGTTTAGGAGCTACCGGACACTCAACGGCACCCGTACGGCCCCTCCTTTTCGAAACGTGCTTGACCGAGACTAACGTTTCATTTGATTTTTCATTTCTTCTTCGATAGCTGGAATCCCTCAGGTCCACCATTTCGGTCAAGAGGGTCTCCACAATGTCCTCGTGATCGACCTCCTCGGCCCAAACCTCGAAGACCTCTTCGACATGTGCGACAGAAAGTTTAGCGTCAAGACCGTCGCAATGTGTGCAAAGCAAATGGTCGGTCTATTTTCTGGTTTATAAAAAGAGCGCCGCGCCCTCGTTCTATTTTGCTAAGCGGGCCTCGCCTCGAACAGATTACACGAGTCCAGGCCATTCATGAAAAATCATTAATATATCGTGACATTAAGCCCGACAACTTTCTTATCGGTCCAGCGGGAAGGAACAGTAACATCATATATGTAAGCGTTTATACCCTGATTTGCCGCTATTCCCGAAACCTTGACGCCCCACGCAAATTCCCGGTGCTCGCGCCCCATGTGCTCCCAATCTAATTACGTTCTTTTTCCATGCAGATGATCGACTTTGGAATGGCAAAACATTATCGGGATCCCAAGACGAAGCAGCACATCCCGTACCGAGAACGTAAATCTCTCAGCGGGACTGCGAGGTACATGTCGATCAATACTCATTTGGGAAGGGAACAAAGTCGGAGAGATGACCTCGAGGGCTTAGGTACGTCATGCCGTCCTCTTCCACCTCCCCCCTCGGTAACTGAACGCTTCCGCTTCCTACAGGGCACGTATTCATGTACTTCCTCCGTGGCGGTCTTCCTTGGCAGGGTCTCAAAGCTGCCACCAACAAGCAAAAGTACGAGAAGATTGGTGAAAAGAAGCAGAGCACTGCGATCCAAGAATTATGCGAGGGCTTCCCTGGTTCGTCCTTCCATCTAATCTTCTGTGGCTTCAAATTTTCTGATCCACCATCACAGAGGAATTCGCCATTTACCTCAACTATGTGCGCAAACTCGGGTTCGAAGAACAACCAGACTACGACTTCCTCCGGGACCTGTTCCAAAAAGTCCTAGGGAACCTAGGCGAAACCGACGATGGCGTTTTCGACTGGAACCTCCTCAATAACGGTGCCGGACCCTTTGCGACCCCAACCACAAACTCCGTCGACCGACACATGCCACAACCGGGCGGTGGAGGTGGACGACGCCAGCGTACGAGTGCCCAAATGGCTGCTGGCGGAACAGGTGGAGGTCGTGGACCAGAACGTCAAGGTTCACGGCGGGGCAACCGTCCAGTGGCATTGGACACCACGCTCGGTGTGGGCAGCAACCAAGCCATCAATAGCGCCATGGGTATGGGCGGACAAGGGGACCCACGGACAGCCGGACGTGGTGCACCGTCGCCTAGCCCGCTCCTCGTCAACCCTCCCACTGGCCGTCGTATGAGTGCCGGTATGGGCGCACATCCGTACTCAACTGCTGCTGCCAGTCCTGGACCTGGTACGGGCCAAGCACAGGGTTTCCCCGGTGCTGGTGTACGACCTGGCGATGCGGACGCGTATGCGTCTCAAGGCCGTGGCAGCGCATTGGGTTATGCGAGAGGGTACGGGAGCAACGTGGCGGTGCGTGGTATGACGGTGCCTACGCAGGGCAATGGTATGATGAATGGCCAGGGACCGATGATGGGTCAGGAGAGGGGCCTTGTGGGCGGTGGTGTCGGTATGGGCGCCGTACCGGAGGAAGGAAGAGAGAAGAAGGGGTTCTTTGCCGTCTTGTGCTGTCGATGAAAACAAAAACACAACTGCCTGCTGGTTGGTCGGCGAGACGAGACGGGGCTGGCCCAGGTCGATGGCCAGGCGTAATGCGTGCGTTGCGTTTTTATAGGAAAACCCCTTTCATCCCCACCCCTCCGACATTCTTTCGACGTTTTCTCATTTGTTTGAATCCATCCTCGGACTTCCTACGCACGGGCGTTCTGGGGCGAGGAGCTCTCCCTTTTATTTTTTCTCTGTCTAGTCCTCATGATTAGTGGTTCACGTTCGCGACGCATGATCTTAATTCGACTCGGACGTAATGATTGTCATGTTCTTCATGCCTCGTTAATAAACATCAGGTTTTGCTCTACTATTTTCGCTTCTAAAGCAAAGGTTTTAGTAAGGTGCCTCGCTTACCGCCGCTTCTGGTAAACGTGACTTGAATACCATCCGCTTTCGCAACCGCCTTTTTTCCGGCGTGAATACCCTGTGCGTCTCGTTACATGAACCAGTTTACGTCGCGCGTCTTCTTGCAAAGACTACTTCCCCGAACCTCGGAGGCTTCGCCGACCCTGGCTCGCCAACACGGCATACCATCTCCTTATCTCCGTCATATCGCCTCTTGATGCCGACTCTTACCTCAGGCCGGAAGTCTATCGGACACATATCTTACATACATAAACCAACTATAGCCAAAGAAACAACGCCTCAAATTTCGACAAAACACTCATGGCCCCCACACTCCCTCCCAAGATATTGGCCATCATCGTGAAGGTGGCAATTGAGAATAGCTATTGTCCATACGGGCATTATGCTTACCCCAACTATGAAGAAGTAATAGACATATTGCGGCCGCTCATTTATAAAACCTGGCGTACTTTATGCCGCGTCTCCCCTGCGTTCGAGACGTATGCCGGACCTTTCCCTCACCACTTATTGGAGTCACACGAGGAATATATCCCAACTGGTGTTATATCTGTCAGTTCTCGCTCCTCGAACCCCAGTTTATGCCGACTTTTGGACGGCACCATGGTCAATCG
Source organism: Serendipita vermifera MAFF 305830 (assembly GCA_000827415.1). NCBI lineage: Eukaryota > Fungi > Basidiomycota > Agaricomycetes > Sebacinales > Serendipitaceae > Serendipita > Serendipita vermifera. The sequence goes on from KN824324.1 coordinate 127,330, forward strand.
CCAGCAATTGATTGCTTTGAGCATTGAAGGAAACCATGGCAGTCAACCGGGACCTGATGTATTATTCAATGGTGCATCTTCATTGCCACATCTTCGCAAACTCACCCTCAGAGGCCTTTACTCTGTAAATGATCCTGGGTTTTGGAGGCGTCTGAATGCCACATGCCCCTCGTTGATATGCCTTCATCTTCCTTCGACATACATACAGGAGTCTCAGGGAGAGATGGTCACCTTTGAGCGACTCGAGGTACTATCAGTGTGTTCACCATTTCGAGCCTCCGGGCTTGAATTCCCTTCCTTGCGGCACGCGATAGTGCCAGAGGTCTCAACCAATAATATACTACAAATAACACAGTCGCGCAAACTGGAATCATTCTATCTGCAGAGATTCAGCAACGCCGTGAAATTTGATTGGAAACGCGTTCCCAACTTACGTTTACTTGGCATACCCTCTTCTCATCTTTCCATCATCAAAAGCTGCCCCAGAGGTTACCCAGTCAATGAGTTTCGAGTATCTTACTCAGATCTTCCTGGGAATTGTTGCGAAGTAACTCTCGCGTTCGTTACCCGAGGATGGTCCCGGCCCTCTCGGCCACGAGTGGGGGTTATGTCAAATTATCAAAGTCGCCACTTCATAGAGGGATTCTCATACGTATGCGAAGAGGCCGGAATCGAGCTTGTCCTCCCGGAAAATCAGTTTTGGAAGTGCTTCCGACATCTGAAATCCCTTATCCCTATCCGCTTCCAAAAAAAGGTATATAAGATGATGGAGTACGTAAATCTTATGATAAAGATCGTCTTTGTCTTCCCTGTTGCCATCTTTGGAGCGTTATTTTTGGGTTGGAAGATCTCCCCTTACTAAGTTATGAGTTTCTATTGTGCCCGGGAGGGCCTGCATCTATCGTGTTGTATAGTCCTTGGAATTACATTCAATACTCACTTGTAATTACGATGTCTCCAAGATTGTTTCGCATGAGGGATGTGAGGCTCGTGTGAAGCGCAATGGACGGCCGCAAGAGCATGGGCGGACTCGACCCATTTGTCTCGCCTATTTCTTCATATCTTCTTCGAACCTTTCTCTCTAAGACGACATAATGCGTTTCTATTTCCGTCTGCGCCGCCTCTTTGACGCCGACTCTTACATGAAGCCGGAAGTCTATCGGGCACAGGTTGTGCATACATAAACCATGGCCAAAGAGAAGACGCCCCAACTTTCGATAAAACTCTCATGGCCGTCACACTTCCTCCCGAGATATGGGCCATCATCGTGAAGATGGCGGTTGCAGATAGTTTCTGTCAATATGAGATCACCACATATTTCACATTCGAAGACATCTTGTCTATGCTGAGACGTCACAAGAATGCTGAAGCCTGGAATAATTTACGTCTTGTCTGTCATGCGTTCAGGGCTCACGCTGGACAGTTCCCTCACCGCGCTTTACGGGCACACACAAACATGGGATCCATCTCCAACGATCTCATATCCACCGAAATCTATTCATCACACCCAGGCTTCCAACAGCTTCTAGACGGTACGATGGCAAACTGCCAACAGCTGGTCGCGCTAGTTATCGACTACAGCACTAGTGGCGTCCACGCCCGTTCCGGATCTACGGCGTTATTCGGGGGTTTAGCGTTCTTTCCCAACCTCCGCAAACTCACTCTCTCCAATTTTATCCCTATAGATGGCACTTCAATTTGGAAGAATCTGAACGCCACTTGCCCTTCGTTAACATGTCTCCATCTGTCTTCGAGATACTCGCAAAAGCCTCCAAGAGACATAGTCGTCTTTAAAAGACTCGAGGTACTAGCAGTACGCTCACAGTTTTCGGCTTCCGGCCTAGAATTTCCGTCCTTGAGACATGCAGTACTGCAAGCGCTTTCGCCCGATAATATACTGCAAATAACGCAATCTCGCAAGCTCGAATCTCTCCACTTAGAGAATTTGGATGATAACGTGCACTTTGATTGGAAACTCGTTCCAAAATTACGTTTGCTCCGCATACCCTGCTCTCGTCTCTCCATCATCAAAAGTTGCCAAATAGGCCATCCACTCAACACTTTGCAAGTGTCAAGAGTAGGTGAAAATGGGCACCTTATGGGCACATTTGATCTTAAAATTGAAGCTCGCACTACTCGAAGATGGCTCTTTCCCTCTTATCCGCAACTCAAGGTTATATCACGCTACGACCGTTCCCCAATAGTAGACAGACTCTCCTACAAATGCGATGAAGCCGGAATCTGGCTTTCCCTCCCCGAAAACAAGTTCTGGAAGTGCTTTCGATATCTGAGATCGTGCATACCTATGCCTTTCCGAAGACAGATATACAATGTGTTTGAGTGCGCAAGGTGGACGCTAATGGTCGTGTCCTTCGTGCCTGTTAGCATCTTTGGAGTGTACTTTTTAGGTTGGAAGTTCACACCTTAATAAACCATTGAATAGGGCTGTCGCTGGTAGGGCCTATATCTATTTTATTGTATAGCTTTCGATATTACATTCAATATCCACATATAATTACCACATTCAATGCACGCTTGCTATTATGATGCCGCCGAGGTTGTTTCGCATGGCGAATGTGAGGCTCATGTGAGAGTCACTCGGTAAGACAGTGGGCAGCCGCAAGAGCATAGGCAGGCTCGACTGGTTTAATTTTTCCGTCCCCAATTCTATCTCGGAGCTCTCTACACACTGTATTGTACTTATCTCATCAAGACGGTATCGATCTCGGCCTGTTTGACGCCGACCCTCACAGCATGCCGGAAGTCTATCGGATACAGACTGGACATATATAAATCGCGTTTGAAGGATAAATCATCCCGACTTTTGACAAGATACGCATGCATGGTTGTCAGGCTTCCTCCCGAGATATGGGCCATCATTATGACGATGGCCGCGGCAAATAGTATCTGTGCATACGAAAAATGCGCTTACTCGAACTTCAAAGATCTACAACGCATACTGGCATGGGATAGTCACGATGCAACCTGGAATACTTTGCGCCTCGTCTCTCACACGTTCAAGGTGCTTGCTGGGCGTTTCCCTCACCGCACTTTATGGGCACACATGGAATCCATCCCGAATAATATCGTATCCATCCAACTCGATTCTTCCCACCCTAGTATAAGACGGCTCCTGGACGGCACGATGGACAACTGCGAGCAATTGGTCGCGTTGGTCATTGATTATCATGACATCGTTCTCCGCCGTTCGGGATCTACGGCATTATTCCGTGGTATATGCTCATTTCCCAACCTTCACAAACTCACTCTCTCGGATTTGGCCCCTATAAATGGCACCCTAATTTGGAGCTGTCTGAATGCTGCCTGCCCTTCTTTGACATTTCTCCATCTTTCTTCAAGATACCCTCAAGAAACTCAAGGGGAGGCTGTCATCTTTGAGCGACTTGAGATACTAGTGGTGCGCTCGCGGTTTTCGGCTTCCGGGCTGGAATTCCCTTCGTTGAGACACGCTATACTTGAAGAGCTTTCACTCAATAACATATTGCAAGTAACACAATCGCGAAAGCTTGAATCCTTCTACCTAGAGAACTTGAGCGATACTGTTCAGTTTGATTGGAAGTTGGTTCCCAACCTGTGTTTACTCGGCATACCCTACTCTCATCTCTCCATCATAAATAGCTGCCCAAAAGGTCACCCAGTCAGTAAATTGCATATATCTCGCGTACGTTATCGTGGGGAGGTTCGCAGCATTGGTAACCTTGCAACCGAAACTCCCATCCCTCAAGGATGGCTTTCCCTCTTCCGTTCACAGATCAAGATTATCCCAGACGATGAAGACCGCTATTGTGTAGGAAATTTTTCAGACATACGTCAAGAAATCGGAATCAAGCTTGACCCTCCCAAACGCCAGGTTCAGAAGGGTATTGGATACATATGGTCGTTTGTGCCTTTCCGAAATCAGATATCCTCCGTGATAGAATACGCAGAATTGACGAAAATGATCGTATTCAGCGTTTTTGCTCTCATCTTTGGAATACTGTTTTTGAATTGGCGTTCTAGATGATTTTGTCGCGGTTGATGAGATCCACGTGTATTCTGCCTTTTGGATCATATTCTTTACCCGCTAGTCATTTCGATGCCTCCGGGATGATTTTACATATACAGTGTGATGTGAAGTCGCGTGGAAGCGACTTGGCAGGACAACAGATGACGGCTGGCTAGGCAGCGTTGATTTGTTTCCACTGGAACTGACCAACTCAACGCCCCCTCCAAATACTAGGCATAAACTCTCTAGAGAGCTAAATCTTTGTAATTCAATAGTCCAAAACGATACTGCTTCGAATCAGGCAAGAAAGCATTTGAATTCTCATTCAAAAAATTGACTTGCTTTGCAACAAGGTTACCATGTACATACATTTTAGTGATTACTACAAGCTGCCAGAAATACTGTATGGAACCTTTTAGTCACTTCCATCGCACACAATGTCGGCTATCTCCAGGACAGTGTCTCGACCTGATAGCCTTTCCAATATTGGTCAATATAGAAGCTACGAGTAGCTTCGATCGATAATTGACTGAATCTCCATTCTTCTACCTCTTTTTTTGTATTATCCTCTGCATCTTGAGTGACCGAGAAGCTCCCTAAAGGCGTACAGCCGCGCAACGCGAGACTTGCCGGATGTGTAGTAGGAAGACAGCGAGTCCTTACTATCGTCTCAAAATCCGTTATCGATAAAGGTTCTCCGATGGTGTATACGTGAAGCTGCTTGAGGGAAGGAAAGGCCAGACGTGATTGCTCAGACACTTGCCATTCGCATAATAGATGGAGCTCAGAAGCCTCGAGAGTGAGGTATTGTATTTGAGGCGCTATTTCGATAGCCTTTAAGTCCCAGCCACCATCGGCACTTGCGTCAAGTGTTACAATAGAAGGATGGGATTCAAGGAATGGTAGGCACTCGTCAAACCTGGCGTCCCCATGGTGAAATGCGGTGAGATTAGGGCAAGAGAGCGCAGCTGGCCACCAGCTGGCGCCGTCTTCGAAGATAAACAATAGGGTTCGAAGAGACTGAGAGAAAGCTGGAGCCGTAGTAGCTACAGGTGTGCCACCTATATCTTTCAATCTAAGATCCAATAGATTGGTGCATTGTAAAAGTATAGTTGAAATGTCAACTTCGTCGAGGTATTCCAATCTCAAAAAGGTGAGGTTTTGTAGCCTACGAGTAGGTGTGATGCGAAGTTGGCACGCTGCGTCCAGTGTCAATTTTGGGATAAATAGGAGCATTGAGAGTAAGTTCCCCATATCCAGTGTCAGCCCAGATGCACCACCATCATAGTGTATCGAGATCGACCCGTTGCTGGCCATAGGAAGATTGATAGGAGGTGGAAGAATGTCAGACACATCGTTGGATGTATTAATACGTAAGGTGAGACTTTGGATCATTGAGATCCTTGAAAGGTTGCAGACGTTTACCGTGGCCCCTTCGTCAGGGTCGAGTTCACGCAATACGATATCGGCGGGAACCCCTTTGACCAAAGGGGTTATCCACCCCCAGAAGGTTTCAGGAGTGCCGCCCTGGAACGTATAGTCGATGTAGGACCACAACTGTGGTGTTTCAAGGGAAACTGCCCGCCATCGTCGGATCTTCGTTGTAGATCCTTTGAAGCATTTACACACATTAGCACCATATCATGCGGATTCAGCACATATATCATACCGAATTAGCAATGGAGTTGTAATATTGCTTTGGCTGGACATGAATGATTACGGCCGGGAGCGTTGAGGATTAGTCCAAATTCCAATCCTAGCTATACCAACGCAACGTCCAACCCGCTTTTGGTTTTGCTTAACTACAAAATAGTGATCTTAAAGAGGCCCAAACCTACTCGATAACGATTCGTTTCTGTTTTAGTCCTGTAGACTAAAGGATACGCCTCTTCCCAAATTATGCGCGAGATCATCGAGTATTTAATTGCATTCTCTAGCTACTGGTCATTTTGGAGCACACATTTATTCTAATAATTGCCAAAACCAAACGCATGGAACTTTTCAGTCATTTGCCTCGCACCAAAATGAAGCCTATCTCCAGGACAACGTTTCCACGCGGCACCTCTCCCAAACTTGGTCAGCTTGAAAGCTGTGGATAGCTTCGATCGATAATTTACTGAACCTCCACTCTTCCTCCCTCTCCTCCTTGCCATCTTCAATGTTTACGTGGACAGATAGGCACCCTAAAGGTGTACAACCAGGCAACAGCATACTTTGTGAATGAGTAGTGGGGAGACAGCGAGTCCGTATTACGGTCTCGAAATCTGTTATCGACATAGGCTCTTCAAAAGTAGATACGCACAGCCCCTTGAGTGAAGGAAAGGCGAGACGAGATGGTTCAGAGGCTTGCCATTCGCAAAGTAGATGGAGTTCTGAAGCCTCGAGAGTAAGGTACTGTATTTGAGGTGCTATTTCGATAGCTCTTGTGGTCCAACCATCGTCGGCGCATATATCAAGCGTCACAATAGAAGGGTGAGATGCGAGGAATGATAGGCACTCCTCAAAGGTACTCTCTCCATGATGAAATGCGGTAAGGTTAGGGAAGGACAGTGCTTCCGGCCAAAACAGAGCATTTTCATCGCATGTAAACATGAAAGTTCGAAGGGACTGGGAAATAGCTGGAGCCGTAGCAGCTGTAGGTGTGCTGCTTATGGTATCCAATCTGAGATCCAACAGGTTAGTGCATAACGAAAGTATCGCTGAAATATCCACATCCTTGAAGTATTTGAGCCACAAAAAGGTGAGGTTTTGCAGACTATTGGTGGGCGTGATGCGAAGCGGGCAATCCGCATCTAATGTCAGGTTCGGGACAAATGGGAGTCTTGAGAGTAGGTTTCCCATATCTAACGTCATTTCAATGGTGGGACTGTCATAATGGATCGAAAGGGACCCTATGCCAGCCACAGGAAGACAGATTGGCGGTGGAAGGATGCGAGAAATGTCTGCAGACGTGTTAGTACGTAAGGTGAGACTCTGGATTCTTGGGATCCGCGAAAGGCTGAAAGCGTTAAGCGTATCCCCTTCGTCTGGGTCGAGTTCACGCAATACGATATCGGAGGGAACCCCTTTGACTAGAGGGATTATCCACCCCCAGAATTTTTCTGGATCGGTGACGTCCTGGAACGTATAGTCGATGTAGCACCATAATCGAGGTGTGTCAAGGGCGATTGCCCGCCACCGTTGACATACTTGAGAGAGAGTGAGAGTTGTTGAAAATCGATCTTCTTTGTCTACCGCACTGTATGCTGACTCAAAAAGATATCGTAGTACGTCTGATGGAAGTCGGCGAATTGGATGAAGAAGTCCCGACAATCGCTCTCCTTCAGCCAGTTGGGCAGATTGCTGTGAAATCAAAATGTCCAAAAGGCGTTTCGATGTGTGTAGTTGCGACTGGGTTGCCTCCAGCTCACGAAGCTGGTCTTGGTACCTTTTGGCAAGCGCGTCATGAGCGCATCGAGCACGTTCCACTTCGTCACTGAGCATATTTGCTAGTCGTATGTGAGTCTGCTTCGTTGTCCTCAGGTGGAAAAGCTCGTCGTCGGTTGGAATTCTATTTTTCTGCGCATTTGGATCATCATTGTTGATCCTGTGAAGGAAACACATTAGCATCGTATCACACAAACATGGCACGGATATCATACTGGGTCAATGATGGAATTGTGATATTGCTTTGGCTATCCATGAGTGATTACCAGCTAGCGAGTGGTCCAAGTCCCAAACATAGCTTGACCAACGCCACGTCCCACTCATCTTTGGCCTTACCCACCCTCAAAGTAGTGATCTATAGTTCCGTAAGGTACCATTAAGCCAAATATTCTTCAAAAGGCCGAGTATATTGCTCTATTTTACTGGACATAAGCTTCTCAGCGTGGATCTGTTGAAGTTTCACAGCTTCACAGCCCTCCTGCTATCACCAAAGAATTGTACACAAATTGTTGGCTGTGTATCGCATGATACTGTTGTAAGGAGCAAAACATATATGGCTATCGTACACGTTATAATCGATAAGAGCGTAAAAACTAAACGTAAATTGTCCCAGTCATCACATAGACGTGTCGAAGCACTGCTGGGATGAGATAGCCATCTCAGTCGCTTATAATATCTCACAGAGGCTTTATACTACGTGTATTAGAGGTAAAGCACTCTTTCAACCCTAGTGTGGGAACACTAAGCGGCAGAATGTGGCTTCTCCTCGGTACCAGGGCCGGCAGGCGGCGAAGAATGTTGTACAGGTGATAGTTTATCACATTCACAAGAAGTAATACGGCGAAGATGGCATTGAGGTGAGCTATACGTACGGATTTAGTCAATGTGGGAAGGTACTCAAAATAGCTGCCTACCTGCTAAGCATTCGTGGAATTCCATGGGGATATCTGGAGTCAAATATTTCGCATTCAACTGCGATATCAATAATAGATTTCTCCAATGGTGTACTTCCTTGGTTAGAGGCAGCCTGATAGCCGGCGGCAAGTTCGTAAAGCCACCTTTTGCGGCGTAATCGTTGGATTTGACCAAGGAGCTTCTGCTGTTGTCGGAGTACATTGGCATGGCGAGCTGATAACGCGGATGCAAGGATGCTGGTTGGACCAGTGAAGAGGGTGGCAACGAGGCCGGCCCCGATACCACCGCCACAGGCCACAAGCTGAAGCGACTTCTTCTCCAGCTTCATCGAGAGTGCTGTGTCTGTAGTTTCCGAGTTGCGCTTGAGGTAACGTTCTTCGTCGAAGTAGACCAGGTCTCGGGCTGCCGTCATGAGATTCACAAACGACATCTAGGGAAATCCAATGAGTATGAATAAACTACGTTTGTATTCTTTCTACCTCGTCAATATTAGCTATCCAGCTTGAGAACACCCGTGTTAAAAGCGGAGTCGTGGAAGGGGTGAGAGGGAAGGTATCGCAGATCCGGGAGGTCTGCTCATTTGAAAATCCTCTCTGCATATAACCTATCTTCACCTATTGAATACACCAGCCAGTCTCGTAAAAGAAGGGCACTTCATTGAGGCGGGAACTGCATGAGACTGACATTCTCGTTCCGAGCAATGACCGCTTAGACTCTCTGCAGAAGAAACTTACGTGATTAATGTACAATATTGCACTGATAACGAACATCAGAAGGCCCAAATGCCTGTGTCTTGTGTCTTGTGCCGGGGTTCCTATCAAGGTCCTTGTCGGCAGAGACTTTGAGGCATTTTTCGAATTGTTGGGCGCTATCTATCTTATATAGCTTATTTTGGTGTCTTCAAGGCACCCAGCTTGTTGAGGCTGGTGACCCAAATGGGATTCGGCAAGCAAGCGGAAATGTGATTTCCCCATCTAATAGCTATACAGCCATGAAAAAGATTGAGCCTTACTCTATTGAGAATGAGGCGGAGCAGTTCGAGCATAGTAGTGCTATGCTATACCTGCCTCTCTCGAGCAATGTTCTAGTATCTAGCTGTTAGAGGATATGTACCTATGATGCACAGCTGTATGTCGGAGATATTATCGAGACTATCATTAGATCGATCCATGGGTGCGTTTGGCAGTAAGACCGTGGCCAGTAAGGCGAGAGCGCCCAAACAATTATAAGATCTTTTGTCACGACTACGGCCCATGGCATCCGGCAAAACATGGTGGGATAAGAATACTTCTGGGAGTGCAGCTCTTAAGTGAGAAGAGTAGGGCATGTTACAAGTCTAGCTAGAAGTGAATATCGTACAAAAGAGGAAATCACTTGCGTGAGAAACAGAATAGTATATGAATAGCATTTATGATGATGGGTTGATCAATTCTCCGGTCTCTGTTGAGAGTGAATAATAGGTACAAAAGATCAACGTGCGTACATGAAGAACAAGGCAAATACATGAATATGATCAAAGTAAGAAAACGCATTCACACGGACTGCTTGGGCCTTTTCCGCCCCAGACCCATAGAAATCGCAAAGACGGCCAGGACAATTGCTACCACTATGACAAAGGCAACGAGGATAACCCCCGCTACAACGA
>KN824324.1:144996-191425 GCA_000827415.1 Serendipita vermifera MAFF 305830
CCGCAACTCAAGGTTATATCACGCTACGACCGTTCCCCAATAGTAGACAGACTCTCCTACAAATGCGATGAAGCCGGAATCTGGCTTTCCCTCCCTGAAAACAGGTTTTGGAAGTGCTTTCGATGTTTGAGATCGTGCATGCCTATGCCTTTCCGAAAACTAATATACAAGGTGTTTGATTGCGCAAGGTGGACGCTAATGGTCGTTTCCTTCGTACCTGTTAGCATCTTCGGAGTGTACTTTTTAGGTTGGAAGTTCACACCTTAATAGACCATTAAATAGCGCTGTCGCTGGTAGGGCCTATATCTATTCTATTGTATAGTTTTTGATATTACACTCGATATCCACATATAATTATGATATCTGCTAGATTATGTCACAAATTTGGAAAGTTCCTACCAAGGCCGAGGCTACCTCCCAAGGCAGCCCCCAAGGCCTCCTAAGCCAATAGGCCTTTCAAGGTCAAGGCAATCCGGGGATAGGACCTTGTAAGCTGCCTTGGGGGGACTTACCTACTCCTCAAACCTGGCTGGATCAGTCTGGAATCGGTTTGTGGGGGGTAAAATGAGGCTGCAAATTGCAATTAGCAATAAGAACGAGGCAATCAGTGGTTTATATTTACAATTAACTGCTGCTCGAGAAGGCTTTGGATTGGCAAGGCGTCTCCATGGCTTGCCAGCCCCTCCCAAGGCCGCCCCCAGGGCCTCCTAAGGTGGAGGCCTTGGGAGGACTTCTCAAAATTTGTGACATACTTTGCATGGGAGATGTCACGGTGGGCATTATTAGGTCACCCACCACAAAATGTTGTCATCTTTGGAGTATTGTTTCTAGATTGGAGGATTTTACCGTATTAAACTATGAAATTGTCTTGTGCCTGGTAGGGTCGGTATTTATTACATTCTAGTAATGAACTACGTGACTATATTTGCTACTATGATCCCACCGAGGTTGTTTCGCCTGAGCAATGTGAGGATCGTGTGAAAGTGAGTGGATCAGGTGATGGACAGACGCAGTGTATAGGCAGACACGCCTTGTTTGACTTGTCGGTTCCCAATTCTGTCTCTGAACTCTCCGCACAGTATATTGTACCTATCTCATCAAGACGTCTCGTATCCTCAGCCCATTCTTGACGCCGACCCTCACAGCATGCCGGAAGTCTATCGGATACAGACTCGACATATATAAATCACGTTTGAAGGACAAATAACCCCGACTTTTGACAAGATATCCATGGTCGTCAGGCTTCCTCCCGAGATATGGGCCATCATTATGACGATGGCCGCGGCAAATAGTATCTGTGCATACGAAAAATGCGCTTACTTCAACTTTAAGGATCTACAACGCATAATGGCATGGGGTAGCCATGATGGAACCTGGAAGACGTTGCGCCTCGTCTCTCACACGTTCAAGGTGCTTGCTGGGCGTTTTCCTCACCGCACTTTATGGGCACACATGGAATCCATCCCAAGTAATATCATATCTATCGAACTCGATTCCTCTCACCCCAGTATAAGACGGCTCTTGGATGGTACTATGGTCAACTGCGAGCAATTGGTCGCGTTGGTCATTGATTATCATGACATCGTTCTCCACCGCTCGGGGATCTACGGCATTATTCCGCGGTATATGCTCATTTCCCAACCTTCGCAAACTTACTCTCTCGGATTTGGCCCCTATAAATGGCACCCTAATTTGGAGCAGTCTGAATGCTGTCTGCCCTTCTTTGCCATTTCTCTATATTTCTTCAAGATACCCACAAGAAACTCAAGGGGAGGCTGTCATCTTTGAGCGACTCGAGATGCTAGTGGTGCGCTCGCAGTTTTCGGCTTCCGGGCTGGAATTCCCTTCGTTGAGACATGCTATACTTGAAGAGCTTTCACTCGATAACATATTGCAAATAACACAATCTCGAAAGTTTGAATCCTTCTACCTAGAGAACTTGAGCGATACCGTTCAGTTTGATTGGAAGCTGGTTCCCAACTTGCGTTTACTCGGCATACCCTACTCTCATCTCTCCATCATAAATAGCTGCCCAAAAGATCACCCAGTCAGTAAACTGCATATATCTCGCGTACGTTATCGTGGGGAGGTTCGCAGCGTTGGTAATCTTGCAATCGAAGCTCCCATCAGTCAAGGATGGCTTTTCCCCTCCCGTCCACAAGTCAAGATTATTCCTGACGATGAAAGTCGTTACTATGAAGGAAAATTTTCGGACATACGTCAAGAAATCAGAATCAAGCTCGACCCTCCCGAACGCCGGGTTCAAGAGGGTACTGGATACATATGGTTTTTTATGCCTTTCCGAAACCAGATATCCTCCGTGATAGAATACGTAGAATTGACGAAAATGATCGTATTCAGCGTGTTTGTTCTCATCTTTGGAATATTGTTTTTGAATTGGCGTTCTAGATGATTTTGTCGCGGTTGATGAGATCCACGTGTATTCTGCCTTTTTGATCATATTCTTTACCAGCTAGTCATTTTGATGCCTCCGGGATGATTTCGCATATACAATGGGATATGAAGTCGCGTGGAAGCGACTTAGCAGGACAACAGATGACGGCTGGCTAGGCAGCGTTGATTTGTTTCCACTGGAACTGACCAACTCAACGCCCCCTCCAAATACTAGGGATAAACTCTCTAGAGAGCTAAAACTTTGTAATTCAATAGTCCAAAATGATACTGCTTCGAATCAGGCAAGAAAGCATTTGAATTCCCATTCAAAAAATTGTCTTGCTTTGCAACAAGGTTACCATGTATATACATTCTGGTGATTGCTACAAGCTGCCAGAAATACTGTATGGAGCCTTTTAGTCACTTCCATCGCACACAATGTCGGTTATTTCCAGGACAATGTCTCCATCTGATAACCTTCCCGATATTGGTCAATATAGAAGCTGTGGGTAGCTTCGATCGACAGTTCACTAGATCTCCATTCTTCTGTCTTCTTGATTGCAGTGACCGAGAAGCTCCCTAAAGGCGTACAGCCGGGCAACGCAAGACTTGCCGAATGTGTAGTAGGAAGACAGCGAGTCCTTACTATCCTCTCAAAGTCCACTATCGACAAAGGTTCTCCAATGATGGATACTTGAAGCTGCTTGAGAGAAGGAAAGGCCAGACGCGACTGCTCAGAGGCTTGCCATTCACATAATAGGTGGAGTTCAGAAGCCTCGAGAGTGAGATATTGTATTTGCGGGGCTATTGCGATGGCTCTTGTGACCCAACTATCATTAGCACTTGTGTCAAGTGTTACAATAGACGGGTGAGATTCGAGAAATGGCAGGCATTCCTCAAAGTTGTCGTCCCCGTGATGCAATGCGGTGAGATCGGGACAAGAAAGTGCCAACGGCCACCATTGGTCATCTTCAACAGACCGAAACTGTAGGGTTTGAAGGGAGTGGGACGTAGCTGGAGCAGTGGCCGCCGTAGGTGTTTCCAATATGCTTTCCAATCTGAGATGCAACAGACTGGTGCATAATAACAGTATAGTTGAAATGTCGACTTCCTCGAGGTATTCGAGTCTCAAGAAGGTGAGGTTTTGTAGACTAATAGTAGGTGTGATGCGAAGCTCGCACCCTGCGTCCAATGTCAATTTTGAGATGGGTGGGAGCGTGGAGAGTATGTTTCCCATATCCAGTGTCGGGTGAGGTGCAACAGTATCATAATGTATCGAGATGGACCCGTCGTTGGCCATAGGAAGACTGATAGGGGCTGGTAGAATGCAGGAGAAGTCTTCAGATATATAAGTACGTAAAGTAAGACTCTGAATCGTTCGGATCCGCGAAAGGCCACATGCATCTACCGTCGCCCCTTTGTCTGGGTTGAGTTCATGCAAGACGATATCTGCGGGAACTGCTTTGACTCGAGGGATTACCCAACCCCAGAAGCTCTCAGGGTCTATGCCATCCTGGAACACATAGTCGATGTAGCACCACAATCGAGGTGTGTTAAGGGCGATTGCCCGCCACCGTTGACACACTTGTGAGAGAGTCAGGGCTGCGAAAAAGCGATCTTCTTTGTCCTTTGCACTATATGCTGACTCGAACAAGTATTGCAGTATGTCTGACGGCAGCCGACGAATGGGATGAATAAGGCCCGATAGTCGCTCCGCTTCGGCTAGCTGAGCAGGTTGTTGTGCAACCAAAATATCCAAAGAGCGTTTTGATGCATGTAGCTGCGACTGCGTTGCCTCCAGCGTGCGGATCTGCTCTTGATATTTCTGTACAAGCGCTTCGTGGGCATGTCTGGCACGTTCTACTTCCTCATTTATCGTATTTGCTAGTCTTATATGAGTCTCCTTCATTACTCTCAGATCTAAAAGTTCATCGTCGGCCAGAATCCTATTTTTCTGCGCGTTTGGATCCTCATCGTAGATCCTTTGAAGTAGCATTAGCATCATATCACACAAACTTGGCATGAATATCATACTGAGTCAACGATGGAATTGTGATATTGCTTTGACTATCCATGAGTGATCACCAGCTAGCGAGTGGTCCAAGTCCCAAACATAGCTTGACCAACGCCACGTCCCACTCACCTTTGGCCTTACCCACCCTTAAAGTAGTGGTCTATAATTCCTTAAGGTATCACTAAGCCAAATAATCTTCAAAAGGCCGACTATATTGCTCTATTTTAGTGGACATAAGTTTCTCAGCGTGGATCTGTTGAAGTTTCACAGCTTTACAGCCCTCCTGCGACCACCAAAGAACTGTACACAAATCGTTAGTTGTGTATCGCGTGATACTATTGTAAGGAGCAAAACATATATGACTATCGTGCACATTATAATTGATAAGAGCGCTAGATGAAACAAAAACTAAGCGTAAATTGTCCCAGTCATCATAATCTAGACATGTTGAAGCACTGCCCTTAGTCGCTTATGATATCTCACAGAGGCTTTATGCTACGTGTATTAGGGGTAAAGCACTCTTTCCACCCTGGTGTGGAAACACTAAGCGGCAGAATGTGGCTTCTCCTCTGTACTAGGGTCGGCGGGCGGTGAAGGATGCTCTACCGATGATAAATTATCATATTCACGGGAGGAAATGTGATGGCGATGATATTGAGGTGAGCTATACATACAGATTTAGTCAATTTGGGAGAAATGGTTGGAATGGTTGCCCACCTAGTAACCGTCCGTGGAACTCCGGGAATGTATTTACACTCCAAAATCTCACTTTCGAGTGCAATGGCAATAATGGATGTCCCTAACGATGAATTTGCATAGTTAGAGGCAGACTGATAAGTGGCGACAAGTTCGTAAATGCGGCGTAATCGCTGGATCTGGCCAAGGAGCTTTTGCTGTTGGCGAATTACACTCGCATGGCGGGCTGATACCGCCGATGCAAGGATGCTGGTCGGGCCAGTGAAGAGGGTGGCAACGAAGCCAACCCCGATAGCCCCGCCACAAACTACGAGCTGGAGCGACTTCTTCTCCAGCTTTTTCGAGATTCCTGCGTCTGTGGTCTCTGAGTTACGCTTGAGATAACGTTCTTCGTCGAAGTAGATAAGGTCCAGGGCTGCCGTCATGAAACTCATAAGCGGCATCTATATAAACGTTTTTGAGTAAGAGAAGATCTTACTTGAAATCATCGTACCTTGGAGATACTAGCTGGCCAGCTTAAGATTACCTGTGTAAAACAGCGGAGGGGGGTTGGGGAGCGGGGAATGAGGTATCGCAAATCTGAAGGGTCTGCTCATGTGAAGATCCTTTTTTATAACACCCTCTTCACGTACTGAATATGCCAGCCAGCCTCATAACGAAAGGCAGTTAGATGAGGCGGGAAACATATCGAAAATGCCATTCTCGTATCGAGCACTGACAGCTTGAGATTTGGCAGAGGAATTCTACGTAATAAATGTAAAATATTTCCCCGATGTCGAATATCAAAAGGGTCCAAATGCCTACTTGTATCCTGTGCCTCGTACCCCCGCGAGTGCCCAGGCGATCGCGGTCTGAACAAAAGGATTTTGAGGCATTTTTCGAATAAACGGGCGCCATCTATCTCATATAGCCCATTTTGGTGCCTTCAAAGCGCCCAGCTTATTGAGGCCGGTCTGTCAATGGGATTCGGCATGCGACATGCGAGCGGCCGGCCGGCCATGAAATACCTTCATTTCATGGTCGTAAGTTCGTGTGGAGGACCTGACCACTTTCTCAATTGAGAACAACGTGGAATGATTCAAGCATAGTAGCAATGTCTACCTGCCCCTTTCCAGAATAATGTTCTAGTATATAGTCGCTGGAGGACGTGCACCGACGATCAGAGATACCAGTTTATTACGCTTCCGCAGTCAAAGTCTTCCGCCCAATGTAGCTACTTCTTCCATACGGTATCTCCGTCCCAGAGCTGGCGTATACATATAGACTAGCAATGAGCTGAGCGGTGGCCCCATAATCATCATGCGCATAGTATTTTCGTTCAGACATACAACCCAGAAATTATGGTGTAAGCCGAAAATGCGAGAATTTATGTACTAATGAGGCTTTGAAAGGTCACAAAAACAGCTTGAAAATGACCATCACTGAGTCCAGCGCTGAGCAAAGCCTAGAGTTAGAGAGGCATAGCATTTTTAGCCATGCGGTAAAAAGACGGACAAGGACATCCTAGAAATAGTAAAGTCTTGTGTAGCGACCATGGGCGCGGCGATGGCATCCGGCAAGTCATCCTGGGACAAGGATAATTCTGGGAGGCAGCTCCCAAGCGAGAAGAACACGGCATGTTTCAAGTACAGTTAGCAGTGGGTATCATACAAAATATGAAAATACTTGCGTGAGAAACGGAATAGTATATGAATAGCATTATATTAAGGATGATGGATTGATTAATTCTCCGGTGAGAGTGAATAATAGGTACAAAAGATCAACGTGCGTGCATGAAGAACAAAGCAAATACATGAATATGATCAAAGTAAGAAAACGCATTCACACGGACCGCTTGGACCTTTTCCGCCCCAGACCCATAGAAATCGCAAAGACGGCCAGGACAATTGCTACCACTATGACAAAGGCAACGAGGATAACCCCCGCTACAACGATTGTCTGGGTATGCAATACCCAGTAGAAGAGGGTAACAAACGAGAAGACGGATGCTACCACCAAGAGTCCAATGACGAGGCGATCGACGACCCGGTAGAACCTGGACATACCAACGCTCTCCAGCAAGAGATAGCGATCGGTGACTAGCCTCGGGCCATAGTGAGCATCTCTTTCGGCCCTCTCAAGAGCTCCTCCTTCATTCTCGTCGAGCAGCTCCATCTCGAGCTCGAGGGCTAGTACGGGAAGCTCTGTACACATCTTTATTGCAAAGATGCATACGAACGCTTCTCCAACATCGCAGATGATGCCAATCCACATGAGGATTCGAAAGACTTTCCATCCGCTTGAACCCTGCTCTTCCATTGAATCGATACCTCCAAGGATCGAGGTGAGGGTAATGATGGCTCCGGCCAAGAGGGTGATCTAAACAATGTGGAGTGAGCTAAGCTTGTTTATATGGCGAAAGGTGTCACATACGACAATGGCGATAGCCTGTGCTTGTTGGACATCGGCATCCAGCTTTAATTTCACCGCGGCAGGCAGCTCGTCTGTGTACTGTGTGAGAAGAGCCTTTAGCTAACGACGGTAGAACGTACATGTCCTCGCGAGCTCTATATACTTGTTAGAGCTGGCACGCTTGTCATTAATCAGATTCTTCTGGGAGCTGCTAGCGTTGTCCATTTCCGGAGGGCCTTGAAGAGTAAAAGGCATGATACTACTCCTGCCTTATAATCCCTATCTCCCAGCATGGCTGTGCCATCCCCATTCGCGTTTGAACGGCTACACATCGAAAATGCCTCGACGCCACTTCCTGTCAGGCACGTGTTGATCAGGAGTTGATTTGAAGAGAGGACTACCACTAGGGCATAGGCGAGCGCAAATGCCATAAATAGACACACATGCGTGCATATCGTTTTCAGTTTATCTGTACTCCCAGAGACATTCAAGGCGTTGATCGGAGAGATTGTGAGCTCGAACAACCGAGCTTTATTGAGGTGCTTTCGAATATCGGATTCGGAAAGTCCGTCTTCTGTGTTCCATGCCCATTCAACTGCCGGCTGTGCGATGAAAATCGACTAAAATGGGAAACTGGCTATCCGACTGAAGAGAGGATCATCAACTGTTGAGTTCCATCATCTGCGGAGATAATATCTCATTCCAAGCGGCCGGTACAGGCTAACTTTGTTTGAGGTCGAGACCAGGGTCCTTGGTTACTTTGATCAAGTGGCCAAAAAAAGAGGGAACATCCGATTTCATTACTATTCAATGGACAACAACAGAACAGCTTTCGATCCGCAGCGAGGCGAGACGCTATGAACAAGAGTTATGCACAGGAAAACGAGGTATAGACAGCAAGTGACAAGCTAGAGAGATCAAGAAATGCGGCTAATGATTAAAGAAAGACGTTTGCCGCGGTCAAAGAGGTGCGGAAGCCACCGTGCGCTCCGCGTAAGAGACGTAGATGGAAAGTAAATGTAGGAAAAAAGTGGTGATAAGAGTGAAGTCCAGGCGATGATGATACAGATAGTACGAGCCACAATGGTGCGTATCCAGATGACGACGAAAGATCGGGACACACCCATCGGGCGAAGATTATACGGCCAAGATGTCCAAGAAAGGAGAGTGGCAACTCGTGGTTGTGTTCATTCGGTATGTGCAAGAATAAGCTGGGTACGTATTGAGTTTGGTTTTGCGGACGTTTGGCGCTCGATTAACCTTTGCTTCTTGGTGGCTGACGGAAGCGACCAAACGAGATATGGAGAGTCGATTAGTGTCCAGTAATTTGCACTGCCTTTTCACTAGAGACTATAAACGTTCGACGAGTGTTGAGAAAGAGGGATTGTCTACTGAAACAATCAGCATGCTAAACAAGAATACGATGAACCCACGTACCAAGAAATCCAAGATAAAACCAAGACATAAGGAGTGAGGGGCCAGTTGTAGGATGGGGTTCCAGCGGTTGGCGGCCACGAGCCAAAAAGGAGTGTGAAAAGTGGACGTTATGAAGCAGATATCAATGATGTGTAATGATGGGGGAAGATAAGGCCATAAGGAAAATGGATAGAAGCCATGGAGGGCACAAGAAATCAATCCCAAAAAGTCAAGAAACGATGATCGTCGAATATGTCTGGAGAGTTGTGGTAGCAATGGACGAAGATGCAAGGAAAGAAACGCCATGTTGATCTGATATGGTGACCAGGCCAGATACAGTGCAGATGGAAAAGGTGGGCTATTCGATACCATTATTTAACTAGAGATGGGAGCAAAGATGGCACATTCTAGGTAGTTCCGTTAGTTCTTGATACTCTCGGAATTTGAAATGACCTACGGAGAGAATATCGTGGACGCGGAAGAAGGGCCAAAAACCGTCGTAAAGACACAGAATTCGTTTGCAAGGACAACGTTCTATAACTGGTGCATAAGCGCATCATTCGCAGGAGTTGGTAAAAGAGACTCACCAGAATATGAAAACAGAGAACAAACGGCGACAAAAAAAGCAGATGAAAAAATCAGACCCAAAAAGTAGAGCGAAAAGTCGTGATAGGTACGATCGGAGTGCTTCCCGACGTTCGTTTAGTACGGTTTCTGATAATCACCAGGGCCCAGCATGCTGATACTGCGTGTCATTCGAGATTTTCCAGGGCCACCGAGGCCATTTCGAAGAGAGCTCCTGGCTTTTCCAACACCGTCACCGGCTCTCCTCGACGAAGCTACGCTTTCACCAGCCCGGATAACGCCCTCCTCCCCGCTCCCGACGCCACCAAACGTAGGCATCTTGTCATTGGTCGAGCCACTGACATCATGAGGAACACCTCCTGGGAAAAGAACACTGGAAATGGACGCAGTGGTAGCGGTAGGGAAACGCGTGGTTCCTGATGTCTGAGGCTTGGGTAGCTCAGCACCGAAAAAGCTCGGTTCCCGCTTTGGAACCCTCTTTGAGCCAGTAGCCGCCTTTCCTCCGGCGGTACTCGGCTTATTGACATCAAGCGCGGGCTTGCGAGCCTTGCTTGCAGAGGAGATCGTGGCGGCGGTGAGATCATGGGTAGGGGTCTTCTTGGTGCTACCTTTTGCGGAAGTGGTGGAAATCCTGGCTTTGAGATCAGATTCGGGGGTCATAATGGTAGCACTGGTGGCTTTTGAGAAGGTGGCTAGAGGAGTTTCATCGCCCGAGCGAAGCCTAGGACGCATGTCGCTTCTGGGACTCCTTGATGGGGTCGTCCGTCCTCCACCAGGGAGAAGTCGAGGGCTCCTAGGCATACCGGCGGTACGTCTAGGGGGCGTCTTCGAAGCAGCGGTACGTTTGTAAAATGTTCGAACGGGGCCGTCGGACCGGGCACGAGGAGACATGTATCTCGATTCCGAAGAGGCACGTGTGCCATATGGCTAAAAAGAAAGTATATCAGAAAAACCATTATCGGGAATGAAAAGCGTGGTACAGACCATCGCACCCCTGACCAGCGGAGGTGGAGATTCTAGCTCGTCCGTCTTGACCCTCTTCCTACGAGGCTCACCATCACGCCTTTCTTCAATGGGCGATTGGCGAATGGACCTCAATTCGGCAGAAGCATGCCTCTCGTAAACCGGGTCGGGTACACCCCAATCACTGGACACCTTTCTTCTCAGCTGCTGAGGCCTGGGCGTACTCATGACTCTGGGGCGGGGCGTAATGCCTCCCATCGGCGATGCCGTATCGGTTGGGGAGATGGCCATGCCAACCTGGCCAAAGTTGTAGTGACTTGGTGGTGCCGGCGTCTGATGATAGTCCACATCAATATCCATCGCATCGTCCTCTACAACCGAAATGGGAGGAATAGAAGTTTCGGAAGCAGGTCCAGGACTGACGCTCCCGCTCCCACTACCCGAACCACCCTCGTCTTGTAGCTTTGGCCGGATCTTCTTCCTCCCGAAGAACTTGGACGGGAGCAGAGTGGGACTCGCCAAAAGCTTTGAGGGACTCGCCAACAACTTTGAAGAACCGAACATCCTCGTGGGCGACGCGACTCTTCGTACACTACCAGTAAACTTCTCGGGACTCGGGGACGAATCCCATGCGTAATTGGGTACAGGTGCTTCACCAGGCTTGAGGGGCGAAACCTGCGTGATACGATCGCTAGACGGTGCACTACTAGGCGGGACGTCTTCCGTATCGTATTCGCTTCCTGTTCCCGTACCACTTCCTCCATATTCGAGCGAAGAACCGGAATGCTCGCGCTTGTGCTTCATCCGGCGGGGGTCCTTGGGTGGCACCTGGGGAGGTTGCAGCTGCTGCTGGGCTGGCTGCGCCTTTGGTCCACCATAGCTAGGAGCGCGCTTGATCATCTCGGCCGGTTTGGAAAAGCTTGCGCTACGCTTGATACCACTGCGTCCGGCGTGACCACGCTCTTCAACGAGATGTGGGTGCGTATGTGCAAGGCTAAGTGAAGGAAGAGAAGGGATGTGCATCAGGTTCTTGTTGGCATTTTGGATGGCGTGCGGATCGTCTCGGCGGATTGAACCGGGCTGCTGCTGGGTCGAGACAGCAGCAGAGGTCGATGCCGGCTGATTAGAATGCGCATGGGCATTACCCCGAGCAGTGCTTCCACCGCTGAGGTCGTTGGCGCTGGATTTGCCACTGATGCCGCCAATCACCTTCCTCATCGAGCCCTGGGAGAACAAGCTGGAGATGCTCGAGATACTAGAGTAGGGATTCGTTCCAGTCGCACTGGAAATGGTCGACGGTTCCCTATCGCCATCTCCTTCACCGGCGGAAAAGAACGGGTCGCTTGCAAGCGTGAACCCTTGGCCCTGGTTTTCTCCTTGTGATTGCACCGTGTCCCTCGTGAAAAATGGCATAGGAATAGGAGCGCGCCTGGCGCTCTTCGCTCCTTGGCCCCTGGTAGCACCATGTTGTCCACCATCAATACTCGCCATTAAATCACTGGGATCCATGGCTGTTCGTGGAGTTGCCATTCCTATCTTCCTGACAGACCCCGACGCGAAAACAGACATCGACCCTTGGTCTTTATGAGGTGAGAGCTGCATTGGGCTTAGGCTGGGCGTCTCGACGGGTTGGAGGACAGGTGGAAGAGGCTTGTCCTTTCCCTTGAGGGAAGTCTTCTGCTTGCGGGACGATTTGGTGGGAGATGGCGAGATGGAGCGAGAACGGTTTGCTTGGCCAGTACTCAGACGTCTGAAGAATCCGGATGGAGACAGGTATCGTCCACCAGCTGTTGGTTTCTCTGGGGTGATGCCAAACGTGGGCTTGGTGGGAGAGATCCCATCACCACTATTGAAGGAGAAGTGCGAATTGGTTGGGGAGATGGTATCTCCACGGCCTTCAGAAGGAGATGGGGAATGGGGCCTCGTAGGCGAGCGTGCTCGATAGTAAGATGCCGAATGAACTGGGAAGAATGGTTGATATTCAATGTTATCCTCGTTGCGCTGGAATGCCAAAGATGACCTATAAGTGAACAAGGTAAGGATGTGTTGACTCGCAGAGAATAAAAGTACTGACTTGTATACACCTGCATCGTCACGTTGACCACTGGGCAGTGGAAGCTCTTGTACGGGGCTAATGATTAAATCGTCGTCCTCGTAGTCTAAGTCTACTTTATTCCCAGCCATATCGTATTGCTCGGTATAAATGCTTGAATCCGCGTCGAGCCTATCGCGAGAGGGCATTTTTCTTGGTGAAGGATCAAGCTTTAGCTCCTCATCTTCTTTGGCGACCTCCTCAGCCATTTCACGAAGCTTCCCACGGATGGCACGGGTATCGTGTGGCCAGTCTGTGTCCGTCTTCAGCAACCTCGCCCAATGGTCGATGAGATTTGGCGGGACATGGGGAAGCGAGTACGGCGTTGTTGGTGGCGGCGGAGCGGCGTTCCAGTTGGCGAGAAATTTGAATGAAGAGGCAGAATTAGGGTTGAGTTGGTGATTTGCGTGACGATATTTGGCGGAATTTCTCAGCTCGGCCTTTGGAGGTGGTGCACCCTCTTCAAGAGTCTACCGACAAAAGGATCAGCAAAAAGCAGTTTAGAAACCAGATAGCGAAACGTACTCGAACAATAATGGCAACCTGTTCGTCAGTCCACACATGACCGGCATCATCAACATGGCCATCGCCGGTCACGGTACTATTCGTCATAAAGCTATTAACCGAGTCCAAACTGAACCGATTACGCATCGGGCTATCGTCGTTTTCGTGGATTTGCGCCATCGTCGGCCGCTTGCCAATGGTCGTTGGGGGAGTATTCGTGGTGTCACCAGAACCGAAATTACTGAAATTAACGCGAGGAAATAGATTTGAGTGGTTTCCGACCGGGGGCGTACTGGGCGTTATGGGCGATCCGTTGAGACCGCCGCCACCGGTGATACGGCTTCGCGGGAGTTGGACACTCAACGGCCTTGAACGTGGATTGTCCTCTTGATTTGCACGTCGAGCACTGCGTCGCTCGTTCTGCATCGCGAAGATGCTCTCTGTCGTCCTCGCGCCTACTTCTCTAGTCGATAAATTGGGGATAAAAAGCTCAGCAAATGTAATATTCAGCGATAAGCACTGTTTTTAGAGATATAGCGGAGCTAAAAGCGCGATGGGCACTGGGACGGACTGTGGAGGGGCGAGCAAGGTTGCACGTACAGGAAAAGACCCACCCTAAAGTTTTTGACCGACGTGTCTCAAGGGCATTAGTGTCAAATAAAATAAATCAAAATAATTTCCATGTAATCTTGTATAGACATTTGGGAATTAACTGGAATTATTGAATCCCAGCAGGAGGCTCTACCAGATTGAATCCCTTTCGCAGAGGTTAATCGAGGTCAATCACGATGATATAAGCGTATCGTTTATTTGAAATATCCACCGAGTTGATTGCTGGAGGGCCGCGAATAGAGAGCCGTGACTCAAGATAGGGGCTTCAAACAACTCCGCAGAGACGCGACCATCAAGTCATTCGAAGCGCGACAGGAGCATTTTAGACACTATTTTGCACGCAAAATACAGCTTCTTTTCTCCAAATATGAGGTTATACGAGCGCAGATGGCATCCTTGAAACTGGCTGGAAGTGGGATTTTACCAATCAAACAAATAAGTCTTGGTAATCTACAGTTTGTAGTTTAGTAGTCTCTTCTTTGCGCAAATACGATGCCAGGTTAGTTGTGACGCGCCCGCAGATGTGACTACCGCTTCCAAAGGCAGTCAGCCAATGCGTGAAAGATGGGGGAGACAGTTGCCGGCGAATGGAAGCTATATATATCCTATTTTCTTCAATTAATGGGCAAAAGTGGTCATAGATGGGCAGTCGAGGGAAGGTACAACAGTCACAAAAACTCCGCTGAGAAATATTTCAGCCCAGGCGACCTAATATCTAGTGCTACGTAGATATTATCAAATTAAATAATATAATTCCCATAATAATTCGTGGCTGCTAGAGAATAAGAAGATTTGGAGGAAATACAACGGCTCCTTCGCAGCCTTATCGTAGGATCGATTGGTTTCAGCTTATATCGTTAGACTAAATATCACTCTATTTGAGTTTCAGAGGCTTTACGTTGAGCCAATCAGGAGCCTGACGAATCCCACTCCTAATCTTCACTTCGACCAATGAGATACGCCCCTCCGAAGAAAATCGACATTAGCTAGCCCAATAGTCCAAGGATATTAGCCACAGTCCCGACTAATTGTCATACATGCCGTATTTTGCCACAATATCGAGGGCATTCTACAATGCGCAAGGGTGACGGCCAAGGAACCATATAGGGATCTTGTTGGTGCGAGAATACTATTTAACGGGTCGTTTCCATCAAAAATATCATTGCAGACGAAAGCAGGACGTTCAGTAAATGGCCGTCATTGTTGATTTGTCTCGCATCCCTTATCGACCAGGGATAGCCTACGGCCCCGAAAATGCATCGAAAAGCATTTATTCAGAATTCCATTCAGAATTATCAAAGAAACCTGATGCTCAAGTACAGGATCCTCTATATAGAGCAAATGGAAAATTGGATGATGGCCATCGACAAACATATACTTTGCTGGCACAATAATGGGTCCGAAACGATCACTCTGATGATTTAGAGTGAATTAGCACATATTCCGATGTCCAATAGGCGAGGATCAGGATGCCCCTCCGGCAAAACCGCAATCTTCCAGGTTACCAATATTGGGTCATTACGTGCTGCTTTGAGCGGAAATCTCTACCAAACATATCACACATCCACTTTATATGCGATACCTGTTGCGCCGCCCATGACGAGGGAGACCCAATGCCACGACCTTGACCCACTCGAGTGCTCGGTTTCGACAAAGAGTTTGCATTTTTCCAAAGATTTTGGGATGGTGTACATTGATTCAGGTACGGGGAAATCCACTTTACGTTCCTCTTGTTCAGAACTCAATGGCCCCCAGCCGGCTGGGCCTAAGGGCTTACGCCTTGACGCTGTCCACCTTCTTCGTTCCTCTTGCCCGCCCTCGAATGGTACCAACATTTTCTTTATCTTCTTATTAGTATCGCACGCGAACGAGACCTCTATATTCATCGCGCCACCTACGCGTCCTTTCAATCCACGAGATACTCCAACGCTCAAATCCACGTTGATCAACCTGGTAAGTCGTTCGACATTATAAACGTATTTCGTGTAGCTAAAGAAGCATCTTTGTTTACGTATAGAGATAGAAAGATAGGCTCAAATTTCCGGCTGGATGGCCGACCCTACAAACATCCGCGTGAGGCAAGGTCCCAATGGAAACGAGGAAACCCAATACAGAGCACACCTTCTCCAATTCGCTAATGTCCCAAAACCCGTTGTGCTACCGCGACGACGTAGTCCCGCCGAGTTCCGTACAACAACCGGATCGATAGAGCAGACAAATATCGCAGAGTTCAATCGAATGAACCTATCTGCTCACAAGGAGCCACTTTATTCCCCACATTCACCCAGAGTACCGCCGACTTTTGTCACCCTCCCTCCAGAACTCCAAATCAGCATCTTCAAAGACCTTCTCTCTCCATATAATACCTCATATACCCGCTCTATTCTTCATCAACGTACCACTTTGCTTCTCCTTAGCCGCCAAATACACGATCTCGTAATGGCCACACCTTCATTGTGGGCATTCGTGTCTATTTCAGGGCCAATTGTAAACCATACCATGACAAAACGTCTACTTGAGCGATCAGGGGGCGCTGGTTTATGGTGGGTATTCGACTTGCGGAACAACTGCGAAGACACTTGGTACACCCGGAGCAAGTGGTGTACCTCTTCTGTTTTGCATACGCTCTTTGAAACCTACCTTCTTCCAACAATCACACGCACTACAAAACTACACATCATTATCGACTCTCCTCCACTCTTCCACGCCGTCTTTACTAGTTTCCGGGGAGTCCCTTCCCCACTTCTGAAGGAACTCAAGATCGTAACCGGAAAATTAAACTCCGAAAGTCTTATGCACACGTATAAATACGATCCTCCTACCACCACATCCCCTGCGCGCGAACTTGAGCTAGTCACAGCCAAGGATATGCTCGGTGGAAGGGCACCTCACCTAGATTCAGTATCCATTCACTGTGCATCGATTACATACCTACATGCGATTCTCCAGAGCCTCGAGAATCGGCAGGCTACGGAACAGTCTCACCATGTACTTATGCAAACAAGGATAAACCTCAAGTATCTAGATCTATCTATGCAGAATGCCATGGAGGCCGAGACTTTCTATGACATAATGGATGTAGTAGCACCGACATTGGAGTTCCTTGTGCTCAGAAATGGTGGACCAGTACAGCAGCTACGTACGCGCTAATCTTCTAACCCATCGGCCATTTACTTATATCTAATCATTTTTAGGCCTGGATTCGACGACGAACTTGCCGTATCGTGCTTGGAACCGCTCAACAGCCCAAAGGTCTGATGTAGTCTCCTTACCCTCTCTCACTGGCCTCGTTATCGGCGGGATGATTACGAAATATCTCGGCTCCCTCCTCTTTATCCTTTCGTTTCCCCTTCTATCATCCCTTGGCATACACGGGGTCCGTGCTCAAGAATGCGAAGGGGTATGGAATTTACTATCGCAGTTCCCTGTCACCCCCCTATTGTCGCATCCCAAGGAGGCCAGCATGCACAGAACTCATGCTCTCCAATACCTTCGAACGCTTGAACTCTTTGACATAGATCCAAGTTGGGAGATCTTAAGGGACCTGAACGCAAACAAAGACGATTTTGTTTCTCTCTCGGGATATCGGAGCCTGTTTCGGGAGTTTTTAGGATCCTTGCCGTCTCTCACAGAACTTAGGATGAGAAAGGTCGGAATAAGGCTTCTTACAGCCCTCAGTGGATTGACAGAGGATTCGAGTTCTACAAGTGATCATCCTGTGCCCAATTTGGAGCGGCTGGAGGTATCTTGTATCACCTATGTACTTTGCATTAGCGAAAGTGGGGACGAGAATCAATACTCTACTAGCGATACTTGGAACTCCGTAGAAGAGGCGATCCCGCTCAAGCCCCGAGAACTGGGGAGGTTGCTGCTCCGGGTCCTCGAGTCTCGTGCTCGGGTCACCAATATCCACGGCAAAGTTGGTGGTATCCGGCGGCTCCATCTCGATGGAGATGAATGGGCGATGCAGCGAGGAAGCAAGGAAGAATTCCTCGCGCAACTGGCCGAACTCGATGAAGCACCTCTCATTCACTGGGACGCCCGTGCCCCTTTCTTCGCAGATTACTATGACTCAACGGAGATCTAAGTGGCTAGTCTCAAACAATCCGGCCCTCGGCGATCATATTGCTTCTACTTGTCCCAGTCATCGAGCTGGGATCCGCCCAATCCACATCCCCACCTCTTGCACTCCCCCCTATGAACCCAAATCCAGTCATTGCCATTGTAGAATCACGCACTCGGGATCAAACCTAATCGGATCTCTTCATGTATTCGGTCATTTTCTGTCCCCCTACTCCATCAGGGGTGTAATGTACATGCCTCGCTAAGCGAGCCTACTAAATCCATACCAATATCTCTGCTCCTAAGTAGAACGGCGCCGCCACTACATGTTTGATTAGAATAGTGACACAATATATCGTTTACATATATATACAATACACACAAGACTATTAGGGGAATAACTACACAAACCCAAAACACGACAAAAACACGGTCAACTACTGTGCCTGCGGCAAATAGAACATGGGGAAGTCATCAATCAGCCCATAGCGCCCTGAACAGATACTTGCGTGCTCACGAGACTACCATCCGCAACATGCCCACCCCTCCCACCCGCCACGCCACGTTCCGTCCCAAAAGCCATAAGCCTCGCTTCCTGCGCATCCGTACGCGCCGCCAAAGGCGAGACAATCTTGGCCATCTGGCCCCTCAGATACTCGTACTCGCTATTCCACTGTTCCCGCCGATTATCCAATATCACCTGACTTGCGGGTAATGTGGACTGCGAGTCTAATGCCAAGGGGGCCCGTCGGGCTTTTAGAAGGGACGGATCGGCACTGAGCGATTTCACGTGAAACGTGTTTGTGGTTTTGAGGATGTTTGCTCTGGTGTAGGGGGCAAAGGAGGTTTGTCGGGCGGTGTGTTGATCTATTGTGTTGAGGATGTTTTCGAGGGGGGCTGTAGTTAGGTGGGCATCTAGCGGTTGTAGGACCTTGAAAACGCCGGTCAGCTCGTAAGAACAAGTGGAGCTTGAAAAAACTCACATTGTGTAGCTCAAAAGGCGGAACTGACCCGAGGATCTTTTCAAGTGTTTCCGATGTGTTCCGGATGTCTTCTGCGTTGTCGAGCGATTTCTTGATTTGTAGAACCACGTCATGACCACGAGGTGCCGGTGTTTGTTCTGTACTGCTGGTAGGAACGCTTGATTGGCCGGGAAGGCGAGCGAGGTACTCTTGCGTGATTCTGTCGATTGCAGAATTCATATCCTGGGCGAACCACTCTACGTCCAAGGGTGTTTTGGCCCACATTTCCACATCATCCATGTCAAGTGCGGTACTCTCCGCCTCTGTGAGGAGACCTTCCAACCGTTTAATCTCCCTCCGGAGAACCTTAATCGGCGATTCAGAATCTGATTCGTCCTTCATCTCCGTGTCACGGTCCGCAGGTTCTATCTCTCCCAACGGAACGGACGCACTAATGCGCCCTTGCTCTTGGAGCCGCTCCCGCAGCTCTTCAAGCTGATACCGCAGTGCGACCACCCTCTCACCCGTCCTTCCACGCTGAAGTCTGGCTCGATGATGCATCAAAGCCTCGACGTTCAAGTCGTTCTCTTCGGAGAGAATGGGCCGGGAAAAGACGGTCATGGCATCTTGCATGGCCGTGTCTTGGCCATCTTCGATACGCGGCAAGTTGACCTCCACTCGTCCGTCTAAGGACGCTAGACCGTCCACCCAACTTAAGCACACTGTTCGTGCCTTTTCTGCTTCTTTCGCCATTCGTTTACGGTCCGCTAGCCACGCCGCTTTGGCTCCTGGCTGGACTACGCTTGTCAGGTCCTGAGACTCCCTGTCGGTATAGGCTTTGTATAATGCTTTGAATCTCGTGAGAGAGTTTGCGGAATTAGTGAGGATTTGACCATGGCGGAGTGCGCTGATGATATGCCTAGGGAGTATGTGGTTTAGAAGATGAAATTAGATAGAGAAGCATAAATAACATACGTGAGAAATACAGAGACTGCCTCTTTTTGCATTGCCGGGGACGAAGGGTCTGGCGGGCTCTTTGAGGGGTCGAGTACAGGGACCAGGCTACGATCCTCCGGCGCAGCGTTTTGTGTATTAGAACCATCTATTTCCATCTTTTCGTGGGCATCTGTAGGTTTGGCTGCGCCGGGGGTATCCGTGGGTGGTGCATTTTGGACCGTCGAAGGGACGCGCGACTTTGATGTGGCGGCAGTGAGCGCGTCCAAAGGGTTTTCTCCGTCCCATTTCTCAATTTCGAATGGATGAGCGTACCTGCGAACCGTGCGTTCAAATCAAACGTGAGCGGGAACGCGACGCATGAGGGAATAATGAGCAACTCACGGGCATCCTTTGAGAGAATTGTAATCTGGGCATGTTTTACCAGGCTTTATGGTCTCTCTTGTGACTGGATCGTAATAGGGGCACTTTTGGATTTGCGTCGGCTTCGTGTTTCTCGTGTTTTGGTTGTCCATGAGGGATATCTGATCACCTCGAATGAGAATATCAACAAATTACACGCCGTTGAGGGCCACAGACACGCCCCGATAAGTGTCGGCCCGCTTCAGAAAGGGAAGTGCAACCTGTACCTCTTGGATTCGTCCACGTCCGTCATAAAAATCCCAAAATATTACATTACAGGATTTTAAACGTATTAACATGCATTTCATCTCACAAACGAAGCTTGAACGAAGTCAGTACAGGGACTCATTACGCTCTAGCCATTCCGAGTTTTTCGACTATTACCTGGAGCCACACCTCGCTTCCTATTTCAGATTTAAGAATAAAATGCCGGATCCAGTTCATGAACAAAACGCGAATGAAGACAGATACGACGGATGGTCGCTGTTTTCACGCGCCTTGAAACCCTCAAGAAACAAGAGGCGTACAACAAAAACTTTGAATAAAATAACCGAGATATATATGCCGTAGGAACCCGCTATTATGCCCTACCATATGGTCGGTCGCATGGGCTACGCGTCTCCATCACCATCCAATTTGGGGGCTCCAGATTCTTCTCATAACAGCAGCAATCATCAAATTCGCCAATATTCCAGAGACAAGAAGTACCTTAAGAAGAGCAGGTTGCCTCGCGGTTAGCCTCTTACCGGACACCCTATAAGCCGGCCACTGGCCGTTGTCCCCTTTCCCCCAGTTGCCCGCCGCCAAGGATCACTCTCCTTGGACCCCTCCGCTATCGACTTTGTTTGATTCTTTGGTGCTATTAAGCACACTCACACTCTCTTTAAAGACTTTGCGACGCCTCAACGTCGCTATTAGTCACCACACTCCTTTCTGGCACTCTTTTCATAGTCATTCTCCTCAAAACAAGTCGCTCTAGCACAAATACTTTGCAATGATTGGGCAATTTCTCATCCTCAACGCCCTCGTAACCTTTGTTGCGGCACTCCCCGCCATCATCCCCAGAGCGTCCACCTGCAATGGACGTGCCGAACTCTGTGGACGAAGCTACGGGAACACGACCTTTCTCATGTGTATGTCTTCTCCCCTCTGTATGGATATACACTCACGGCAGGTTGACTAGCACACGATTCCTATGCCATCTCCAACAACCCTGTGATTTTATCACGAAATCAGGCTGTAGACTTGACTGCGCAAATGAACCTGGGTGTTCGCGCCCTACAGGCCCAAAGCCATATGAAAGATGGGGCCTTGCACTTTTGCCACACCAGCTGCGTACGTCCAGCTTCAGATGCTCCATGTCCCTGTAGTTGACCGTTATTCCAACAGGATCTATTCGATGGGGGTCTCGTCGTCAACTATCTTAAAACGGTCAAGTCCTTCATGGACTCTCATCCAAACGACGTTTTCACCTTCCTCTTCACCAACCCCGAAAATGCATCGCCCAAGAATGTGTGGGCTCCACTCTTCGAGCAAGCTGGTTTGGCCAGCCTCGCATATGTCCCACCTCACTTGCCGATGAAGGCGTCCGAGTGGCCTACCCTGGGCCAAATGATTCAATCCGGGAAACGACTTGTCGTCTTCAGTAAGTCCGGTAACCCTGTCTCTTCAACCTTCTAAACCAGCTTTCAGTGGACTACAACTCGAACACTGCAGAGGTTCCTTATATCCTACCGGAATTCGACCACATCTGGGAACCCCCATTCAACTCGATCGACTCTTCTTTCCCATGCAGAGTCGACCGAATCTCCGGACCCCTATCCTCCCAAGAGTGCGTTCTCTCCTCCTGACAAGCTCATTGACTAACATCTCCCAGCCACATGTTCATGATCAACCACAACCTCGACGTCAAAGTCTTCCCCTTCCGCCAAGCGAAACGAGAAGCAAACCCAGGTTTCTGGGATTCCATCACAAGTGCCATAGGCGGGGCGATCGAAGACACCAAAAACACAATCGAAAACGGGATCAACCAGGGCAAAGACACGCTTTCCGAGGTGCTCATTCCGGACTTGATTCATTTGCCCATTACGAATGGGGTGCCGTCTATACTCGCCGACTCGAACGGGTGCGCACCGTTCTCGGGGGGGAAGGCTACGAGTTTTGTGATGCTTGACTTCGTGGACGTTGGGCAGGGTATGAAGGCTGTCGATATTCTCAATGGGTTTCGCTAGTACCTAGCGTATTGTTACATTCTGTACTATCAAGTTGTCCCTTTTTCCACAATTGAGTCGTAATTGGTTTGCCACTTGGACGCTTCCTCTGAATCGACCGAAAACAGCTTTGTTCCTGAGCCTCTATTTCGCAATTAGGACGTAAATAGACGGAATAATACTTGCATTTTGCCTCTCAAATGCAGTTTTGGAAACCTGGCACGACCGCCCCAGGCTCCTCCTTGGACAGAGCAACCGAATCCGAAGGTGCTCTGCTACAGTCAGCACCTGTATCGACTACCTTTATCAGTTTGCAAGAACAACGTGAACGACTACCCATTTTCAAATACAGTATGCACCTTTTCTAGCTCCTCAAAAGAAGCGCCTTGACCTCGGTATTACCTTAGAACAGCAACTTCTCTATGCTATTGAGACATATGGTGTAACCATAGTAGTCGCAGAGACTGGATCGGGAAAGACAACGCGTTCGTCGAACCGTTATAGCCGCCCCTAGGCCTTAGTTTCTTACATGTCTTTTCTCCAGAACTTCCACAATACCTCTACGAAGCCGGTTGGGCGGCAAATGGAAATGTTATTGCGTGTACTCAACCTCGTCGAGTAGCGGCTACAAGTGTTGCCACCCGGGTTGCCCAAGAAGT
Source organism: Serendipita vermifera MAFF 305830 (assembly GCA_000827415.1). Taxonomy (NCBI): domain Eukaryota; kingdom Fungi; phylum Basidiomycota; class Agaricomycetes; order Sebacinales; family Serendipitaceae; genus Serendipita; species Serendipita vermifera. The sequence goes on from KN824324.1 coordinate 167,913, forward strand.
GGGATCACTACTAGGAGACGAGGTATTTTGAATCTTATTCCTGAATTTCGTGCACTAATGTACCTATATAGGTGGGATATACTATCCGTTTTGAGGATGCATCCGACAAGGAACGAACACGAATCAAGTACATGACTGACGGCATGCTCTTTCGTGAGTGCGTTTAGAAGACTAAATTAAACAACTCAGTACAGATTTTGACTTTCGTTTAGGACTATGGTAGACCCTTTATTGAGCAAGTATAGTGTCATTATGGTCAGTCTCATTTGCACATACGGATTTGTTGCTTACGTCTTTTGGAGATCGATGAAGCGCATGAAAGAAGTCTATACACCGATCTACTTCTTGGGGTTCTAAAAAAGTCAGTAGCCTGACTCCTACTGTCGAATGCGACCTGACAATATGGTCCCAGGATTCGACGGAAAAGGCCCTCACTCCGGCTTATCATCTCCTCCGCGACACTGGATGCATCCATGTTCCTCGACTACTTCTCTTCATCACCACCGCAGCCTTTCGAGGCCACAGTCCTCAACATCCCAGGACGGATGTATCCAGTCGAAATTGCCTATCTTTCGGAGCCGGCGGAGGACTATGTTCGAGAGGCCGTGAGAGTTGTTTGGAACTTGCATATGCAAGGAGGAGGGAAATCAGTGGAAGGAGACGTACTCGTGTTTCTCACCGGAAGAGAAGAGATCGAGAGGGCCCTCTATGAGTTCTCAGAGCTCTTGCCAACGTACGTCTCCATATCACCCTAACTCCAGTATCTCACCATTTTGAACCAGTCTACCACCTAATGCTCCACGACTAAACGTGCTTGCCTTGCACGCGGGTCTCTCCACTGCCGACCAGCTTCAGGTATTCCAGCCTTCCGAGCGTGGAACTCGAAAAGTGGTTATTTCGACCAACATTGCGGAAGCGAGTGTAACTATCGATGGTATTCGGTTTGTCGTTGATTCCGGATTCGTCAAGGTGATTACCCTGCCCAGTGTACAGTTCCGTACCTCGTACTGACACTCCTGCAGATGCGAATGTTTAATCCTACCACCTCACTCGCCTCGCTAGTCACTCAACCGATATCGTTTTCCTCTGCCACTCAACGAGCGGGAAGAGCTGGACGAACAGCACCAGGGATCTGTTATCGACTATACCCCCCATCAGCCATGGACACGATGCCGAAATCCACCTCCCCAGAGATCACAAGAGTAGATCTTACAACACCGATATTACAACTCAAGGCTTTGGGAATCGACGACTTGATGAAGTTTGAATGGGTTAGCGCACCTCCGGCGGAAAGTGTTCTCCGAGCACTAGAGGCATTGGTGAATGCGGGAATGTTGGGACGTGAAGATGCCAGGCTTACGGATATAGGGGCGAAAGTTGCTGAGGTCCCGGTGGATATCGGAGCGGCAAGAATGGTGAGTTTCTCGGGTTCTTCTACAGATGAGCTGACTTTATGATAGTTATGGAGCAGCAAAGAGTTCAAGTGTGGAGAAGAGATCCTTACTATCGCGGCCATGGTTGCGGTACAGGTACGTCATGACGAGCATAGTTCTCCTGAGCTCCGCTGATACTTGATATAAAGGATGTATTCGTGATACCAGATGGAGCTCCCGGTGCAATGGCCGAGCTGGAAAGGCGCAAATTTACGACAGAGGAAGGGGTAGGTGCCTTTCAGATCTATATGACCGTGGTTAACAAGTTTGAATAGGATCATCTAACGCTGCTGAATGGTAACGTCCTGCGCCTGTATGCACACTATAGTGGCTGACATGAGCTACAGTCTACAATGCGTTCATAAAGTTTGGAAAGTCTTCGAGATGGTGCTCCTCACATGCACTCTCCTTTCGTGCACTCTCAAGAGCGGTGTCGATCCGCGCTCAACTCAAGAAGTACATGTCCCGGTTCGATATTCCGACAGAGAGCTGTCAGGGTGATTCTCAACGGTTACGGCGATGCTTGGTCAGTGGGATGTGGAGGAACGGGGCAAAATGGGTGGCAGACGGAACGTACAGGAGTGTTCGCGGGAATGTGGTACGTTGGTTACCTGGGTGGATACTAAAAAGTCTCTTATTCTTGGCAGACGTTACATGTTCACCCGACTTCTGTGCTCTTCACCCGCAAGCCACGTTCTGGATGGGTCGTATTTCATGAGATGGAAGAGACCAAAAAGACCCAGTGAGCCGTTCGAGAATCAGAGTCGTCATCGTATACTTACTGTTCTCAGAATACGTGTTCTCACCGAGATCGAGCCCGACTGGTACGTCTTGCCAAAATAGCATATTCCAGAGCTCTGAAATGTTTTCAGGTTATTAGAATACGGGCACAAGTATTTGGACAAGCACGCCGGCGAAGGGCGAACATGAACTCCGTACAAACTACCTTGCAATGTTTTCCAAATATATCTTTTAGGATATCTTTTGGATTTACTTTCCCAAAGAAAGGAGATGAACTTAGGGCAAATCCAGGGCGATATACCCCCCCACATAGGGATGGCCTGATTGGACTTCATGTATGGAAGACTGGGAGAACGGTAGAGAACTAGATATCCAATATCTGTTTGAATTCATCGATGTGATGAGGTGTCATGCCCTAGACGCCCATTTTGTAAGTGGACCTTGGTCGGAAGTATTTGCTCAGCCTCGTACGACGCCAATCTCATAAGCACCACTGTAAGTACCGGGTTCCAGCACTCAACGGAAGGGGGCTCGTGATGCCAGTTTAGGGAGCCCGGCGATCATCACGGGGTGAACGGTGGATCCGCATTGAGTTTTTAGCGATAATCAAAAGGCAAGAGAGAGGGGGAACGCCAAAGTATGAATTGTGTACTGCATATTCTATGACGAGACAAATGGGAGGACGCCTATTACACCAAACGATAGGATATACAGACCGCTCGCTTTGAGGTGTGGTCAGTGAGTGGTATTGACCAGAATGCAGATTGGACTTACAAGCAAGCACGCTTAGAATGAAGCCAAGTGGTGAAAAGAGATACAAGGAGGTGACTAGTGTGCTCCAGCCAAAGAAGATTGTGGCAGTCAGCACCTGGGTGTATATTCAGTGGCTGTCGAAGAGAACGGGCAAGGAGACCGTACCGGAATGACGACCTTCATTCTGTCGTTATTGCGATACTGTGTAGGAGAGTACTATAGGAGAGGTAAACCTCTTAGGGACATTAGGGCATGCCGATAGGACTCACTTCGACGCCACGCCCAAGCAGCTTTGGTAGCAGTAGGAGATAAAGGAAGAGAACAACGGTCATTCCGCCCAGCGCAGCACTCGCCCAACCGCCTATTCTGTTATATATGATATGAGCGCGAGCTATCTCCAGACGGACAAAGAAAACACCCACCGACTCCAGGGCCAACTAGCTTCTAATCCATCTCTCGAGTCTATTAACGCGCGAAGATGGTGGACGACCTCGGTGTAATAAGTGAGCACGCCGCCCAGTGCAATCCAGCGCAGCTGCTTGATCGTATGTTTTGCCGGTCTGCTCATGATGCTTGGAGATTATGCACTTTGTCGTTATAAAGCCCAGTTTTGCGTTCTTTCGTGATAGGAATTGTTCTAGAGCCGGGTATCGAACAGAAAAAAGCGAGTCGGTTTTTGTAAATAATACGAGAAGAGTAGAAGATGAAAAAGTGAGTGAGATTTGAGAGGGCTCTGAGGGTGAAAAGTGCTGGCAGTGGTCGAAGAGGAGTCGCGTGTTTGTTCTCTCCTTCGGCAATGCCGGATCGGGAATTCGCATCGGCCCATGCGGTCATAGATCGACTAGAATTTTAGCGAATATAGAGTTTTAAAAAAGATGTCGTCAAACTGTGGAGATGCGTGGAGAAAAGCTTAGGCAAGCCCGGCAAGCAATAACCGACAAAATGAATAAAATAAAAAATTGACGAGGGATAGTCTACATATGGTCTTCTATTGAGTCTTGACAATGCTCTCCTCCTTGGTATCCTCCTTTGAGAGTCCAAGCCAGTTCATCCAGTCCATCCCTCTCTTGTGGTACATCATAAGCCCCAGAATAGCCGGCAAGTACCACAGGGAATGATGGAACAGCGTCTTGGCCGCCTGTTCCCCTCCTGTCCTCCAAAACTTCCAACTCCATTGTAACAGAACCGCATTCGGCACCAGGCTGGTGAGCGCAAACGTCCAGGTTGTGATCCCAGCTAGGGGAACAAACACAGTGGTGAGGACGGTCATGAAGACCGCGTGGCGGAGGGAGACGAGGGCGTTTTTGGAAGGATTTGTGACGCTGAGCATCGAGTAGCCTGCTTGGGCGTACGAGGATCGGACGAGGTAGGATAGCGAGTTGAAGTGTGGGAACTGCCACGAGTAGTGGAAGAGGAAGAGGACCAGCGGTGCGAGTGGATTATCGAGGACGGGTGCCATCGTCATCAGATGGCCTGTCCATATCGGCAAGTTTGTTGCCAACTGGGTCGCAAAGTCCGTCGAGGCGAGGAAAGGGGGTAGATAAACCGACATAGGTGTCGACACGGACGGTAATAACGACCCTCCGCATGCTGCCCACCCCATCAGGGGAGGTATACCGCCAACGACGGCACCGACCCAAGTGTTGAGGACACTCCTCCTTTTCAGCGCAGTGTATACTCCCGAATAGAGGAAAATGTTCCCTAAGCCGAGTAACGCCGTCACCGGATTAGTGTACGCCAATAATAAAGCCGGACCAGCGATCCCTGCTCCCAGCCCAAAACACGCCGCATGGAGGGGCGAGATGGCTTTTCGGACGAGGGGTCGGTTTCTCGTTCGCGCCATTTGAGCGTCGAATGGAACCTCGGATATCTGGTTAAATGTGTTTGCTGCGGCTGAACAGAGCGTTGTGCCGAGGGCGGTGGACAGGAGGACAGGGATGCTGACGGGAAGTGGGGAGAGCGCTACGCCGGACATGGCTGTGAGCACTACGAGTGAGGTGAGGCGTGTCTTTGAGAGCTGCGAGTATATCTTGAGGGTGCGACCAAAAGTGAGAGGCGGGACGGGCTTGTACATCTCAAACGAGGACGGTGGCGGAGAGTCCTGTTCGGTTGAGGATTGCGAGTGTATTGCATAGGAAGCTTCACTGCGCTTTGTTATACCCGACTTTGGAGAGGATATCCGGCCATTGACCGGCGTATGGTTGCTCGTGAAAAAGTCATGATATTGCCATTTCTTCCCCGAATTGTTCGATAAAGGAGCGACAATATGATTTATATGGGATGTAGAAAGTATTCGGACCCCATAGCCTCGTAGTGCGCGTGCCGAATGGTCATTTCGACTTCGTGCAAGAGACCGCAGGGCACAAGTCCGATATAAATTCGCATTTAATCGGTATCCAGTAGCCATAATTGATTGTTAGCTCGTACAAGGAGCCTACTTTGGGGGGAAAACCCTTCAGTAATATGTTCGTAGCCATTGGTCTAGACGTTACCTTGTTAGAAAACTAACTGGCGATACGTCTCACTAGTATTATAAGCCTCTATTGGGCATAAATGTGCTTGATATAATGTTTTTATGAGAAGATCTCTGACAAGTGTCGTTGAAGGTGCTGCCGAATACAATCAACCACCTGCGGCCAGTCGCTCCAACGATTTGCGGCTATAAAGTCGAAAGAAAAGCCGGCCCGGCATTCTGAGTGATCGAGCCTAGTGGGCTGGGCCTCTCCTCCAGAGCACATATTTGTATCACCAATGAGAACTCAAACTATGAAAACTTTGATTGGGCAAGAGCTCGTTCTAATTCAGGCGTTATGATAGGAACAATTTCTCAACATTTTGCATAGACGAGTTACAGGGGTAATCAGTTACAAATTTAATCTTTCCAAATCGGCATTGCGTTTGCTTTCATCCAAGAGTCCACGAGCCCACTCGACCACACGCCAGACATCCTCAAAGTTACTGACCATGCCCAGGCTCAGCCGTACGATACCCGCACTGTTCAACCCGCCCATCAGAGTGCAAACTTCCTTCAGCGGGACATTGTCTTCAAACTTGGAGAGCTCGTCCATTCTCGCTTGGATGTTGTTTCCACGCAAAGCAGCGGAGCCTCCTGGGTTGCACACGCACCCAGTCCTCAAGGAGATACCCTTGGCAGAGGCGAGGCGAGAGACGGATGACAATGGGATGACGGCGCCGTCGCTGGTGTAGAAGGTGCAGGAGACGACGTAGCCTTGACCTGGAGGTGCAGCTACATTCTCTTCCGCGGGTTCCATGCTGATGGGTGATGATGGAGATGGCGGAGTGATGGGAGATGACGAGGGCTTTGCGGAAGAGAAGCCATTGAGGAGCCACTTGAAGGATTGAGAGCGAGTGGGGGAGAAGGCCGGACGTAACCATGTTGGGGAGATGGGGCTACGAATGGACCCGTTCTCGCTGCCACTGGTGCTGTCACTCGCTTCGCCCGAAGAGGACTTGGTAGAGGTAGAGCGCCGCAGTGGAAGGGAGCGTAGCTTGGTATGGACTCGAACGAGGGGAGTACCCGTTCCTGGGTAGACGAGTGACTCTAGTGCCGTGTGCAAGTAGTGGTGCAGAGCGGGGAGTCGTGTGGACATGGCGGGCATGTACGTCTTGAGGAGATCCAAACCGGGAGCAATGGCTGACAGCGATCCGTAATTGAGAGTTCCCTCCTGTTAAGAAACGTAAGTCATACATTCCTTGTCAGGTAGAATACCGTACGTACCTCGAACCTGGCAGTCAGATCCTTGGCGTGAATGGTTAGGCGACCAGGAGCTTGAACGAAATCAACGGATCCTCCACTGAACCATTTCCTGTCCAACTTGGCGAGGAACTCCTTCTTGGCGATCAATGCACCCACGCCAGTGGGGTACCCGAACATCTTGTAGAAGCTGACAACCATGGCATCGGCAGAGGGTATGTCGCGCAGGGATACACGAGTGGATGAGACTAGAGCCGCTGCGTCGATAAGAGTGGAACAGCCACGAGACTTGGCATTTTCGAGGATACTGGTGGATGGGCGAATGCCGGTAATGTTGGATTGGCCAGTGAGGATAAACAGCGACGCGGCCTCCGAGTTGGGATCCATTTCATTGAGGACTTTCTGCACGGGGTTTATGAGCCAGATGTCTACTTGGGTACGAACCACTCACCATCGCGTCTGCCTCATAGAAGCCTCCGACTTCCGTACTCTGAAGGTATTCCACGTTTGCTCCACCAGTCTCAGCAAATCGACGGATTCCATTGACGCTGTTGTGGCAATCGGCTGGTATAATCAAAGTGCTCCCAGCGCTGAAGGGGAAGCTTTCGCCGACGATCTTCAGGGCGGTAGTCGCGTTTCCAGTAAAGATACAGGCGTATTCCTCGCTGGGAGCGCCGAAGTAGTCCAACACGGCATTCCTCGCGGCGGCGATGTGAAAGTCTGAGCGAGTGGCACTTTACATAAAAGTCAGCCATAGATCGAAGAACGGCTCGAAAATAGACTTACCATGGACTATCGGAGTGAGTGTTTCCGAAGAGACCAGCTTGAAGGATAGCCGCATGGGTTGCCACAAGGCTTTCCGGGTAGAGGCACCCGCCCATGTAATCGACGTACACCTCGTTGGCCTTTTTCAGCCTCGCAAACTGGCTCTTCCTGAGAGCGTCGAGAGTCGACCCGAGGGCATATTCAGGATACTTGGCTTTGAATCCTGCAAATGCGCTCTTGAAGGACCGAGCGGCCTTCTGGCTCGACGGTTTAACAGTAGAGATGAGAAGAGTGGGCCTTTTGACAGGCTTAGATGTAGAGGGAGCTGGCTGCATCGTGTAGAGAGACATTTTGAGGGATTTGGGGGGGATGGGGACGCCATCGACGACTCCACTCCTCCTTTATAGCATATCTGGCTAAGATGCCGTTTTCTTCTTCTTGACCTCGTGTCCAGCCAGCTGCCCTCTACTATCAACTCTAGCTCCGTATCGTCGAAGATGATTGGATCTCGTGGCACCACAAGCCAGGGGCGAGTGGGCCCCAACGTATGCTCCGAGCATAGAAATTTCAGTGTGTATCCTCCACCACTTTTCATATCCCGCTCGCTCCAATTTTTAATCCATGTATTCTTCGCCACCGAGCTTTTTTCACCGGTGTCTCAAGAACATTTGATAGCCATTTAGAGCCTTCCGAAGATCTTGTGGTCCCGACATGAACGGTGATGAGTGAAATTAATGACGAGAAGTACGGAGTTCCGTCCCGGAAAGTGACCTCATCCCCGCCCAAAGAAGGACCCCCAAAGCCCCCCAACAAAATTGCCCACATCTGGGCAACTCGACGCCGACCAGTCCAGCACGCCAATATCAGAAAAAACTGCTCTAAAATCGACTTCAAGACCCTTCTACGACCAGTAAAGCTGCTTTAACGTGTTTTTGGTGTTTTTCCGAGCGCCCTGCTCATCGTTTGCGAGTAAAACTTGGCCCCAAGAACTTGAATCCACATTCTACTCGGAAATGGGATGTAGTGCGGTAGGTGTGATATTATCCTGAAATCCAGCGTTGCCAGGCCAGATCTGGAGGAGTTCAAGAGTTGAGCGATGGCGTGCTCATGCCCTGTTTAAAAACTAGGCTGTGGCCGCCCACCAGAGCGCCCCAGCCTCGCGCCTAAAAAGCACAATAAAATCATAATAGCTATTGAAAGGCATTCTTTAAGCTCATTCATCTCCTTAGAAGACAGGTTCTGTCTGCCTAAGTGAATAGGTCTGACTTATGCGCGACCTTAGTAGAACTAAAATATGCTACACTTGAATAAAATCATACGCCCCACTATAACTAAATTCAATTTCAGACTGGTACTAGTGACAAATGGACGTGCCTCCAACTGGGCTTCTGCCAGTACGTACCCGATGAAGATAGCACAGTAAACTAGCCCATAGGAATGAGTTGACGCATTTATAACCTGAACAGAACCAAGAGCGTGACGCTACCAACCAGTCGAAGGATTGAGGTTTAAAGAAGACGCGACCGTAGGTAAGTTGAATGCATAGAAATGCTCTCCAAAGAAGTAGAAACCGCCCAAATGGCTGTATTCAATCAAATAATGACACGGAAAACACGTGATCTACTACCTCATTTCGAGTCGGACCCTCCCCGTTCCAGCTAAAGACACAATCGACCCACTCAGAACCCCAGCCTGAAACATATTTGTGCGTAATACTGGATCGTGCCAGCGATGCGCACTCCTTCCAATCACAGCTCTTCAGGTCCTCTTTCAAGATTCGCAAGGAAATCGTCTCCAAAGCGGGTATGTGATATATAGATACGAGGGTAGATGCGGAAGCCGGGCCACGTGATATCACCAGATTTTCAAGATACTCCATGTCAGGCAAATCATAGGCAACGACGACCAAGCTGCGCAAATTGAGGAAAGGAGGAGCGTTGAGCCCAGCCGCGTCCCACATATCGATTCCTGCAAAATGAGAGGCAATCTCAAGCGCTTCAAGGTTTGGTGCTGCGAGCACGAAAGTGGGGAATTGATCTTCTGAAATTGATGCCAGCACACGACGGATGGTAGGGTGGCGTTCGAGAAAGGAGAGGACGTCATTATGAATATGCTGGACTCCAAATGCGAGGAACTCGAGTAACTGTGGTGCCTGTACATACTGCCACGGAACCTTCTCAAAACCATCGACTCTCAAGACCTGTAAAACGGCAAGCACAATAACCTGGTTGAGCGCATCGGTCCTCAAGTCGACAGAGGATAGCTCCAAGGTTTTTAGAGAAGTAAAACTGGATAACTTGCTTAGTAGTGAGGACGATCTGATTTCCACAAGTTCCAGCGTAGATAAGTTCTCGACCTTTGAGGCTGATCTGGCGTCAATCTGGATCGAACCTGTGATGCGAGCTTCGAGAGCTTCGGGAAATTGATGCTGCAGAAAACATATCACGTCCAAAGAGTTTGCGTTATTGGGGCCGGTCCCTACAGAAACCTCAATGCGATCAAGCTCGACATCCAGGCTTTCTCCCAAGCCCATTAATTGCGGGATGAGGGCGGGTGTGAGTTCTAACCGCAAAAGTGCGACACGAACACTACCAAACTCAATTGCATCAACCATCAATGAAAATGGGTCTTCTGGTTCGGATGAGTCAACGCTGCCATTATCATTCAGAAGGGGGGAAGTCCACGCGCTGAGCGTGATTTTGGGTGAAACCTGGCGTATTCTGGAAACAATGTGACCCCACAGCGCTGCAATGTTGTAGTTACAATGTGTCTCTGTGATAGAAACCTGGGCCCACAGATCGGGGGTTTCATGAGCGATGGTTCGCCAGCGACGGCATACTTGCGACAAAGTGAACGCTGTTTTGCACCATTTCGTCGTTCCTATCAGAACTGCCCATTCAAAAACAATCCTCAGGATATCTATAGGATAGCGTCGAATAGGATGGAGCAGGCCGGCCAGACTTTGGCTCTCAATCTGGAGCGCCCGTTGCTGATTCTTTAGGATCTTCATACGCCTGTTCGACGCTTGCGTTTCTGATCGAAAACTTTCTAGCTCCAAGAAAAGCTGTTGTCCTCGTTGCTCTATCTCGGCCTTCATTTCTTCTGCCACTTGCAAGTCACGCGCCACAGTCTCACTCATTTTCGTGTTTTGAGATGCCAAAGCACGAAGAGTAGTAAGCTCTCTTGACAAGGGAATGCGATTGCGTTGTGAATTCAGATCATCACTGGAGTGCAGCCCGGGTTATCAGCAATGCCAACAAAAGCCAGGACACAAGCAAACGTACTCGACGACGATACCTTGATCCTGATTGGACGATTCTGCCTGAGTTACTTGTGGAATGTTCATTGACACGAGGGGCAAGTTGAAAAATTTTGTGAGTTCCTCGTCGAGTTTCCTAAGTTCGTCGCTGAGTGACATGGTCTGGAGCAACATTCGATCGACACATGTAGAAAATTAACTTTCACTCGAAATCTGAATTCGACCATATTTAGAATAGTAACATAAGATTCGTTGATTGCTACATTGGGCATACATTGTTTAAACTAGCGACACGGTTGAACCGGCGATTAGTTTACCTTTTGCCATTGTCACTTTGAAATTAAGTTCATAATTCTGAGAGACTTGAACTAGTCATAAGGGATACAAAGACACAAGTCACTAGTAAAGGCGAATAGGCCATGGCTGTAAGAAACCTATATGTGAGGTATGAATGTTGTCCAGTTCACAGTCGTAAACGCAGCCGGTGGAAGAGATCGGAGAGTAGTAAACGCTATTACCAACGTGGCGATTCGACTCGCAATGTAGAGCCATGCGGATAGTATGATAAGGAAGAAACAGATGATCAATATGGCAACTTCCAAATTATTGAGATCATTCCCCTCTCGAAGACCCATCGCCATCATAGCACAAAGGATGGCAACTGTAAATGGAACGGTGATCATGGCAATGCAAGAAATACGCCAAAGAATGAGTTCGGGACGTGATGGAAATTCGGATGACCACGCTACGCAATGGATGGCTCCAAAAGCAGAGCCAAGAATTGACGGTCCCAATCCGGCACCGAACAGAAGATGGTCGCTTAGTCTCCCCGACCAAAACATGGGGATCGATTGTTTCTCCGATATAGTGACGAAGGAATCCTGCCCTCCGACGGTGTAAAAAAATATCTTCCCAAGCCACGCCCAGTTTTCCTCCCACTTGTCCGCCATTTCTCCCGACTCTCCGTGCATTTCTGTTGCTGTCTTATAGACTCGAATTGGACACTCGACATTTTGTGGCTTGTCCCACCAAAACACATAAATGAAAAAGTTCAACGTTGCATACGCCAATGTGACAACTTCGAGCTCCGTCAAAGGAAGCCGCTGGGATCCTCGAGCAATGCATTGGACGACAAACCACACTGTCTGCACGAGTACAATGATCTTCGTCAGGGCATCGCTTTTGCCTTTGTCTTTAAGTTCAGTTTCGGTAGGTGCGATGATCTTGAGTATATCAACCGGGACATCCTCATACTTAAGTGGACACACTGGGTCATCATTTTCTCGTGAGTGATCACCAGTTGGGATAACAATGCTTGAGGGTTTCGACGACTTGAGGGATAAAGGAATTGATGCAGTATCAACCGGCAGTCGGAAGAGGTGAAACCCTCCCATGATCATGAAGTGTCCATGAGTTCGCGTCCATCCTGGAACTATCCATACCGTCGGTAACTCATTATCTCTCAGAGAAAGAGGCTCACCTTGCTTACTGATTACGCCAGCCTGGACGTATTGCCTTACCGCCCATGACAGAATGTACTCTGGAACAAGCAGTGCCCATAGAAAAAGCGGTAGCTTGTACGTCAGAAGCTCATGTAACGGGTCCCACAACCACTTTTCGAACCATCGCTGATGTTGCTTTTCTGGCCTGAAGTGGACATTCGGATGAACAGCCACCCAGGTGCAAAGGAAAATGGTAGAAAGACAACTCCAAACTATGCCGGCAAGAGTTCGTTGGCTATTCTGGCCATCACACGAAACGACGTCGCGTAGCTCAATAGGCGCTGAGATAGGAACGGCGTCACTATGGACACTTTGGGCGAGATAGTATGTAAGAAGTAGGACGATCATGATGTGTACTTCGATGTGGAAGGGTCCAAGAACAATCCGCTGTATCAGATCAAAGCCGGAGGACGTCAAAATACCGCCCAGCCCATTTACTCGTGTTATCCGCGTTGCGGCTAAACGCATACGGTGCGTCGAGCACAGTCTCTATTCACGCCTGAGATTTAAGCGCAATTGTATTGCTTTGAGTAGATCGGAAGAAATGGTACATATTCCACACTCTAGAAGCTGGTGGCAGTGCAAAGTCTTTCGAACTCGTTCCTTGCAAGCACATATACAAATATTGGTTGAATTGGCGATTCTGATCACGAAATATTATACATATATAGTATGCCCGGAAAGTTCTGCAAATCTTGTGGGCGAGGACCACTGCTGGAGCAGTTTTCCTGCCGGGGATGTCCCCCTCAGTCCAGTGAAACAAGTTACGATCTCGTGAGAGTTTCTCGAAACGCAAAGAGTCGTATAAACTTACAGTCACTGCGTCGTGTCGGTTTCCGCAGTGCTTTGAATGTTCGTGGAATTGCGCACGAGAGGCGCATACGAGCAAGTGGGGAGGCGATCACGCATTCCAGCTCTTTCGATTGAGAAGACTGTGTGATCATTGCGACCAGGAAATCAAGACCGATTTCTTAATGTGTACGGCTTGCCGGCAGGATGGCGGCTGTTATGATCTGGTGAGTACGTTTGCAGTGTATCTCAGTGGCACCGAGTATGTGCTTGCTTGTAATTGACGATATGATCTCCTTCACAGTGCCTCAGCTGCGTACTAGGACGAGATGGTGTCGAGCGCCACAAGGCAATGACATCGCACGAACACGTATTCAGACAAGTTTTGATATCAACGTTCATTCCGGCTAAGTCTGCGCAACCTTTCGATACTCACGAGCGGTGGTGGTGTAACATCTGCGGGCAAGAGTTGACAGCGGCGTTCTTTCATTGCCAAGGATGCGGTACAGGTAGTTCTGGTTTTGATATGGTACGCTCGAGCACTAGATGTTACATCCCCCCGAACTTACCCATGTAGTGTATATCCTGTGCGGATCAAGGAGGTCTATTTCGTCATGGCGTAGCGCCTATTCATCAATTCCTTCATGTCACACCTACATTTACGCCGCCCCCAAACCCACCTCAAGCATTTCCGGCGAGTCCGGGTGGCTTTGTACACACCAACAAGCCACCAATGTACGATCATATGCCGCCGGGGAATTCTGGATATTACGAGTCAATGTGACCATTAGAGTTTGTATTACCACTCATTTTTGGGTGCTTTCGATGTCGAAGTGTGGAGCAATTGTATACCATTTCTATGTATTCCTTCCGAGAGCCAACCCAGGAAGGACTGCAATCCATAGAGCTGTATTATCCACTTAGTGGACCGAATTCTTTGTTATTTATTGCCCGGCACCGAGTGGTGAAATTCAGCTGCTGCTCGCCGAGGTCGCGTTCATCCGGCATCCACAACTTGACTCCCAACCACCAAAACCTAGCCAACAAAAACCAGCTTTTAATTTCAAAAAGCGCAGTATATGACTATGATTGGACGACTAGTACACTACGGCGTCGACCTCGTCCTCGTCTCGACAGTGATTGCTGGCGTAAAGCGATCTTCGGGCTTTGGGTGCGTCAAATGACCAATGATTGGGCACGAAATGCTAATGAAGATCCGCTCGCATGTCCCCACGTCCTCACGCTCAAATAGCCCTAACGTCGAGAATATCTCGGACCCTACTTTCCGCGGTGTCGCTGATCAATACTTTGGCGTCGGTGAACGCATTTTCGACCTACTTCAAGCAAGTGCAGTAAACTCTGCATATTTCAAGAGAGGCGGGAAGTAGATTACGAGAGCTCGCTGGATCTTGGCCGGCGCAGCAATGGCCATATTCTCCCAGAAACTGGAACTTTTAGACGAGATGGTTAGGTTGTGAATCCTTAAAAGCGTCGGGATTGGTTTGCGCAGCTTTCGTTATTTCGCTTTGGTTTCAGAAATCGGCAATGGTTCGCTGATCACGCTATTTGTTTATAAAACTGTGTTTTAGGCTATGGTGAATACGATCCTTTTTAGATTCGTCACTTCCAGATCGTTTGACCACAAGCCCTTGGGTACTCCATTTCCCATCCTACACCACGTCAGTCGGAATCACTCAGATGTACCCGGTTTGCTTCTTCCTCTCTCTGAAGCGCAGCTTCTCGATCTTCTCTCTCGAATTGCGTAACGTCGACACTTTCTGTACCCTCCTCGAAGAGCGACGCGTCTTCGATTTGAGTACCGCGTTCGAATAGTTGGCGACCTGTGGATGAGAATTTCAGCTTGAAATGACAACCTAATCAGTACTACAACACCAACCGGTCAAACGCGCGGTAACACGCCTCGCCTCTTCTCGCTCTTTCATTGACCAGCCTATGTGTGAGTAGGTTGGTCAGACCGATGCAGTCGAAACAGTGAGACGTAGTTCTACCTTTCATTTTCTCATCGTCCTCTCGTTTCTTCTTCTCGGCCTCTTCCATTGCGAAAGTGGCTCGCCATTTGAGGAAAGATGCTTGAGTGACTGGCGTTCCTTTTGTGCGCGCTTCCTCCTCCTAAAGAATAGGGTTGAGTATATATACGGAGATGGTTGTGGTTGACTGACCTCGATAGCCCGTCGTTCCTTTTCCATCTCTTCCTGCTGTATTTTCTCGGCTCTGGCTTGTAATATCGTGGTGAGTTGTTCGCGTAGGTGTGTAACAAGGGTGAATGTCATCGCCATTCCCGTATTTTCGTTTCCCTGCGTGACGGTTTGAGATAGCGTGAACGGTCATATTACGGCCACAACGCACCACTTCCTCTAGACCGGAGAGCAGCTTTTCTGTTTCTTCTGTTGTTAACTCTGTTGCTTCGTCCCCTTCTTCATGTGCTTCGAGAGATACTTCAGGGTACACATCGGGATACTCTGGCGGGTATATTACGTTCATGCATATCTTGACTAGACCAGTGTATATATACGCAATATAAAGGTCAATTACTTTGATATACGCCGTTAAAACAGACTAGATCACGCACAGTCACGCATGCCACTGACGGGCTCTTCCGGCTCGACGACAATGGAGAGCTCGCGGTCAGATACCTCTATATCCATCAGTAATTCTCCAAATACACTCGAAAGAACTGGTTCAACTGGTCATCTCATCCGCATAGATAGACTCAAGGACCTATGACTCCCTGATCAGTATGGTCAACGCAAGTAATATGGCGAATAACCCACCTCAAACTCCTCAATAAGTACCTCTTCTGACATTCCTACTGTATTTTAGGGACTTTGTATAGTGGCCGCAAGTGGTCGGTGACAGGAGGAGCTTTTACCTTCGACGACTTTCGTTCACCAATTCACCAAATACGATAAACAATGTCATGGGAAAGCCATAACAGCCTCAAATTGGCTCGTTTACTCAAAACAACATCACCAAACACGATTTTGGCACGTCAATCATGGCCTGCGCGGAGACACTCTTCCGGACTCGTCGACGCTCTCAAAAGTGTCACTACAGCGCCTTTAAATCACTCCGGAGATGTAAATAGTACACTTTTACCAGGAAAAAACACGACTCCTGGCGCTGCAGGTACGACTTTTCCAACTTTTCGACACTCGGCATTTGACGTGCTTGCGTATTTGCATGTCTTCTAATGGAGTTTACAGGTTCTCCTAATGCATCTGGAAGCTCTGTATGGGGAGATGTTATGACTCATCTCGTAAAAGCAAACGAGACAGCAAGGTTACAGGTCTACGGCGTGTCCAACGACCCACCGGATATCGCGTGGAAAAAACGGAGTGATTCTATTGCTGGAGAGTTGAGAAAAGCTGGGACGGACAGTTATGGCCCGCGCCCTTCTACCAACTTACAGGCTAGACGCGTCAAAGGGCCTACCAGGAATGACAGCGTGGGCTTGAACGACGCAGAAGTTCCTGTTGTGTCGAGTGGTATGTCTTCTCTTGTGTCTAGAGCTGCCAACTGACGGCTTTGTAGGTCGTACCGTCACATCCACAGACTTTGGACGGGCTATTGTCCGGTTGAACCAGATTCTTCAGAGGAATAGGGTTAGACAGGAGTGGAGGCGTGACAAGTACTTCACCAAGCCGACGGAACTGCGCTACCAATTGCGTAGTAGGCGTCACCGACAGAGATTTGCGGCAGCAGTACGTCTCTTTTCGCACTTCAGAGTTGAATCTGGACTGAAACCTTCTTTAGATCAGGCGCAAGGTCCAGATTGTACAAGCCATTCAACGAAGAGGAATGTAAACCATGCTCCTCATACTACTACACGACTTTACCAGCACAATTGTGATCTAATCATTATATATTTAAAACTTGACTATAGATAAGATTACAATACTGAGCCCAGAGCATTGCTCACGTCAAAGAATCGCATTATCATGACATATCATTTTCTATTTGGTTTCTACGTGTTCTTCCGGCTGAGGCTTGGCATTAAGTCTCTCCTCGGGGATCGTCGACAAGAACAAGCACAAGAAAAAGGCAATACCGAGCCAAGGCAAGAGCGAGAAAAACGCCCATCTCAACCCGTCCTTGAACGCGGCAGAGACGACGTCCTGGAGCTCCTTTGGCAAACTGAAGATACCGCCGGTATGCGAGTCAATTGAGCTGAGCGAGGCCGTCAATTGCATCGCTTGTTCGATGGTGATCTGGCCGGAAGTGACTTGGTCGGTGATGTAAGACCGGACGCGTGAGTACATCACGGCGGAGAGTTGGGCGAGGCCGAGGGTTCCGCCGAAGGAGCGGAAGAATAGGTTTGTCGCGACTACGATTGCTACGCGGTTCTCGGGTTGGCTGTAACGTGCTTGGAGACCTGGTAGGAAGAAAATGAGTAAAAGGTAGGAATGGTATATGGAGAAGACGTACTCAAGGGGCCAAAGCCGAGGCCGACACCGATACCGGAGACGATCATCCAGGCCTTGATTTGGTCTGGGTTGTTGTAGAGAGCTTGTGCAAGCAGGCCAACACCGACGGGAAGAATGGCTGTTGCGAGGACGATGGCGAGTTTGGGCTGGCGGAACCTTGCAATGAGACGGTTGGCCACAAATGCACCGATACCCTAAGAGAGCATTACACCGTTAGCGAAAGCCCTTGCCCATTATCATGAGTGCTTACCATTCCGGGGGCAAAGTATAAGAGCTGGGTACCTGCCGAGACTGCGTCGCTCCCATTGACGATGACGAAGAAGATGGCGACAAAGTAGAAAATGCCCAACATGATCATACCACTGGCCATCGTGGCAAAGTCGGTAGCGACAATATCATACGAACGGAACATGGTCATGGGGAGCATGGGGTCGGTGACCCGAGTAAACTCGGGACTAAACCGAGCGGCTCTCGCACGGTTACCAAGTTTGGGTTGTGCGCCCTTGTACGAATTCTCGACGTCAGAAGCAGTATATTGTGCAGCAAGATGATCAGTGCTGTGGTCGACCACCCATTCCCAAATGACGAAAAGGATGAGGGTTGCGGCTCCGACGGCGAGGCACGCGATCACTTTGGCGTCGTTCCAGGTGGAGTCTGTGCTACCCCAGTTGAGCCCGAGAAGGATGGTGATACCGAAGATGATGAAGAGGGTGGCGCCGATAACGTCGATACGCGAAAACTTGTTCCAGAATCCGGTTCCAATTTGGCGTTGGAGATCGTCGGCTACGTCTGCGGGAAGACGCTTGAAGCGTGCTGGGGGCTGTGGGCCCTTCGTGTGGTTTCGGATGAGAATCCACATGATGATCATGGAAGCGACGCCAACAGGAAGGCTGTACTTGGGTCAGGGACTAGAATAGTACATGGAAAAGGGACGCACTTGATACCGAATACCCAACGCCAGTTGGATTTGAGCAGGGCTGCTCCAAGAATGGGGCCTACCGCGAAACCGATAGCGTAGAGAACGATCATCATGGCTCCTTGCACGTTATTATCGTCGAGGTTTGTAGAGTCGGAGAGAACGATGCGGACAATCTACCATGGATATTGTTAGCAAATATCAACCTGTTTAGCTTTTCGCTCACCGAGAGAATACCAGCGGCACCCACTCCGGATATACCACGACCGACAAGGAGGACTGGCATGTTTGTTGCACCAGTGCTCATTGCAGCTCCTACAAGGAAGATGACCAGGGAGACCTCCATAGCCCAGAATCGACCAAAGATATCCGCCAGCGATGCCCAAATGGGAAGGAAGACCGTAGACCCCAATACATAGGCTGTACCAATGTACGATTGCAAGTCGAGGCGGTTAAAGACAGAGACGACGTTTGTCTGTGCAGTTGCGACGACTGGGCAAGGTTTAGAACGAGAATTATATGAACGAGACTATTGCTTACTTGTATAATCGAGTGTCTCCAGGATAACAGGCAGGAAGACGGCACCCATCAATCTTAGTCTGGGTCCCCATACCTCCCAAAATGATTTTTGCGGTACTACTTGTGATTGCTCTGGTGGATAACCAGCATAGCCAGATTGCTGGTACTGTTGAGGATATCCAGAATGGGATGGTTGCTGATATTGATCTTGTTCTTGGGCATCCCAATGCTGCTGTCGACGAGGATCTTGTCGAGCAGATTGATTCTGGTTGTTGTTACCAGTGGCGAGTCTGATGAGATATCGGATGAGCATTTGTTGTTTTTGGCTCGCTTTGTTGTGTTAATAGTTGTCTACATCCTTTTTATTTTCGCGATTTCCCCCGCCCTTTATACCTTTTCGACCAAAACCGCGATCGCGGTAGGAAGGCCACCCTACGCCGCGATCGCGGACTTGCAAGCGTCCCAGCGCCCCGGCCGTGCTTTGTCCGGTGAGGGTCCACAGAAGCGCTCAATAAATTTAGAAATAAACATTTACTGCGGATTTAAACGGCTTTGATTAGGAGAAGACGGTCAGGGATCGAGGGGGATAAAAATAGCATCAGTGGGAAAGACTCGCGCAGATAGTAGCACTCAAGAAGGGATTCGATGATAGAGAAAAAGGAAACTCAATGGTAGAAAAGAAGGGCCTTAACTAGCCTAAAGTACTGATGCACGAAGTGGAGAACTGGTAGATGCGCGCTCTCCGGCTTAACAAGTGAGTGCTCCGGCAACAGGCAAACAATAACAATATGTATTCATACGCGAACCCTATTGGATAAGGATCATCCATGCCAGGATGAAGTAAAACAACCTGTACGAGGAGCGTCAGGGTCAGCGGCCCGTCTCCATGAATACGTAGAAGCGATGGGTACGCACAAGAGGGGGTACACAGCCAGCATGATTCTGCTTGCTTCTATCTTTGTGCCGTCGAAAAAGTTGACAGCGGCTAGGGAGGATACATGAGACTTGGAAAGTAAGCGATATGAGGTGACTCACCCCAGACACACCATGCCCAACACAGGATACACACGGGTACACGGACATAAATGACGCGGATGAAGCAAGCCACAAGGGCCGCAATGTCAAGCGGGGCGATACAGTAGCCTAGAGCAGGGTCAGAAACCCTTCTCGCCAAGAGAACATCTCCACGCACCCAGAACGCATAACGCTTGCAAGAAGGACACGCGGCCACCCAATAATTGCGCTTGGAGTGTGACTACAACCGAACCCACTGAGATGAGGACGATGACGGAGGAAAAGATGGGAAGGGACTGATTGGCTGGAGCCTGTAAACAGGGTAAGTTTAAATAGTCCATTTTGCCAAGGATTTGACGTACGTTTATGCTCAACATGACACCTAAGCCGAGACAGAGAATCAGAGGGCCCCAGAGATCCCAGTCCCTGGCGAATAAGGTGAGATGAAATGAATGAAATTGGAGTCTCTTGGCATACCTCAAAACTTGCCGCGACTCGCCTGACCTGCGAGGGTATAAAACTTGGACGAGCTTGGAGTAAATGGAGAGTAGGTCTCGTCCCTATCTAATAGTTGGTCCACGTCAAACAAAAAAAGTGTCACGCACCATTGTTGTCGTGATGGGCTCGTCTAGCGTGTCCACGCCGGTATATCTAGCAACTTTTAACACGCCTTCCTATCAAAGGGAACAACGACGCACCTCGTCTCGACTTGAACACCACCAATCCACTGTCTACCTCCACCAGCACCATTACTACCAAAGCTCTTGGGTACATTTGCGGGATTAGGTGTGCCAATATTTCCAGACAAGCCAGTAGGCGCGTTCCCATTCGTGTTCTGTGTCGACGAGGCTGCAAGTGGAGACGGAGTAGGTATTGCACGTCCTTTGCCTTTGGTATTTGCGGATAAGGGAGCCGGTGAGGATGCGACGGGTGTCACTGGAACGCCACCACCTGGATAGGACATTGCAGGGATGGCATCTTCATCGAATTCGTCGTCATCATCTGTTTGTAGCTTACTTAGCACGTTTATATCGCACGAAGGCGCTTCTATGGCGTAAATCTCACCCGCTGCAATGAACTGCGAGGCACTCGAGATGGGCGTGGTAGCCGCCATTTATTATATCTTCTCGATTATTCCAATATTGACGAGGAGCGAGTCGAGGTCGTGTACAAACGGGCCAAAAGCCACGTCGAGGATCAAACTTGGTGTTGCTTTGTTTTTGTTTCTCATAATTTGCGCTTCTACCACGTCGGGCCCTCCATCCACAAAGGAGGCAGTTTCGACGATAAATCGAGATCCAGGATTACTGGACAAGTGCTAGAGTGATATTTGCGACTTTAATCACCCTACCGCTTTGATTTTTTTCACGCTGGATGGGGTTTCATGCTGCCGCAACATCTAGGTTCCATTTTATGTACATGTTTCCTGAATTCCAAGTCGTATTATGGATCCAAATTGTTTGTCACTGAGAGCTTTTGATCCAGGTCGAGCATGATCTACCGTTTTGAATCTCGCCGAGATAGCCACCAAGTTGACGCACGGGTAGTATACAAGAGATCGGAATTACTTAATTTATCGGCAGTGGCAGCGCATTATCCCTTTTGCCTTGATGGTTTCTAGCCTGGCTTCCACGGCAAAGCACCGGGTCGAACAAGCTGTTGTTCTTGCGTATGCGGTACCGAACGTACACACGCAAAGTCTCTACTTTGAATGGAATAGCGCAAGCGATGCGCGAGTAAGGCTGGCGAGTAAGGCTCAAAAGCATTTCAGAGCGCGCGGCAATCACACACTCCCCCTTGAGATTCGCACATCCAGAAGAGGAGACGAACGCCATTTTTAGAATGAAGCTGGTACGCAATCCAATGCAAGGCGCGAGCGCGCCCAACTTTTTCACACAGCATGGGCACCGCCCTCTATTGAAGAGCATGGCCTTTGGGGAGCATGACACCCACCAAGGGCTCACCTACACCATCAAGACCGCTTTACCCGACGCATGCAAGGACCTAAGGAACAGCTTTCCGTGTCGGAGGCTCAACGCGGGCGCAGTCTGTAACTCAGTAAACGTGCCTCTGCCTTCGACAGCCAAACGGATAAAAGACGCGGGCATGGATCTAACGCCAGCCCTTTGTCCCTCATTTTTTTCTTTCTTCGGGCCTCGTCCAATCTTTTTTTGTTCTTTCTTCTGGCCCGGTGCCGGTCAGTAATCCCCTTCTTACTCATCGCGTATGTAATGCTCACTGCTACGGTTTATAGTTTTTATTTTATCCTTTTTCTTCAACCCATTTTACTTTATTCAAACAACGATATCCTATCCACATGCGCTTTGCAATTCTCACATTCGTTCTCTCATTATTGGCGTTGGCGGTATCATATGCCTCAAGTGCTCCTATAATCATCCCGAGTGCAGTAGAATCCCCCATAACACTTTCATTCAATGACCTATCCGGTCGTCCTACCCCGAGAGCGCCTCCACCAGCATTGGGAGTCCCCTCTGCCGGCCATAGCTGGAAGCTAGTTTTCCGCCCAGACGATACTCATGCACCAGTAGCTGCGCCAGCAGTGTCTTCCTCGCGCGTGTCGAGTCGTCTGTTCGCTCGTTCAATAGGTGCCAATGGTTCTTTTGTCGAGCCGTCGCTCCACCGACGGTCCATCTGGGATAAGATCAAGCAAGGGTTCCAGGTATGTTTGCTCACCTCATGCGTTCCTCGTTCTATCCTCACCGCCTGTGATAGAACTTTGGTAATAAGATCAAGCAAGGATTCCAGAAAGTCGGCCAAGCCTTCAAACACGCCGGCGAAAAGATTAAACAAGGGTTCCAACATGTTGGAAACAAGATCAAGCAGGGCTTCCAACACGCCGGGGCCAAGATCAAGCAGGGCTTCCAACACGCCGGGGCCAAGATCAAGCAGGCATTCCAACACGCCGGAGCCAAGATCAAGCAAGGGTTCCAACATGTTGGAAACAAGATCAAGCAAGGCTTCCAGAAGGTGAAACAGGCTTTCCATCACGTCGGACAAAAGATCAAGCAAGGGTTCCAACATGTTGGAAACAAGATCAAACAAGGCTTCCACAAAGTGAAGCAGGCGTTCGATCACGCCGGCAAGAAGATGAAGGAAGGGTTCATCCACGCCGGAAAGAAGATGAAAGAAGGGTTTATCAAGGCTGGCCACTGGATCAAAGAGAACGGGGCCAAGGTAGCCAAATTCGCCCTCAAGGTGTACTCGACTGCTGCGAGTGTCGTCAGTCGCGTTGTCAGCTTCATTCCTGGAGTCGGAAAAGGAATCAGTAAGGTCATCAGCGGTGTGTCCAAAGCAGCCGACGTCGCCTCCAATGCAATCAAAGCAAATCTTGGGGACAAGCTGGAAAAGGGTATGAACATCATGAACAAGATCCAACACCCTATTAGTGAGTAGCCCCATCTCTTTACTTTTTGCATGCCTTCATCTTCTGACTGGTTTCGTGATTACTAGGTGGTGCTGCCGGCGCTGCTCTCGATGCTATCCTCAAGCGTGAGCTCGAAGAAGACCTCTCCGCACGCGGTGTGTGGAATGACGAGACATTATACGAGCGCGACATTTCCGAAATCGATGCTCGGTCGTTTGATGAGGATTTAAACGCTCGCTCATTCGATGACTGGTCCGAAATCGAAGCTCGTTCATGG
>KN824324.1:211283-229683 GCA_000827415.1 Serendipita vermifera MAFF 305830
AGTACTCTTTTCGCGGACTGAGAACAACTTGGCCCTACTCGTTTGACGGAATCTACACTTCCGATCAATTTGATGACCTTTATCGCGACCTATGAAGTGACTTTAAGCTATTTTCATAATCTAAAAGCGCAGCTCCTACCGTGGCGCCACGAAATCGCCCCTTATAAACGACTGAATAATTTCCCGAGAATTCCGGGATATGGCTCAACATCTCCACTTGATCATTGCGATTATTTTGCGTTGTTTGTGCACGGTTGGAACTCATTGTTGATTGGCGCAGATGGTGGTTGGGATTAAGCGCTGAACGAGTGTCAGGCTATACACTCAGACGAATTCCCATTCAGCGAACATCCCCAACTGGGTTATGATGTGGCATAGTCTTTAATTCGGAGAATAATTAACAAATAAGTAGTACCTGCCCAGAACTACTGGCGTTTACGGGTCTTTACTGAATATGAGCCTTTTTGGCTCGGTATTGTCGAAGAAACGTAACTCAAGCTCCGTTTCGAAAGAGCGAGAATCAAGTTCAAGATTGTCGTCCCACGACCGACCCTCAAGCTCAAAGTCATCTTCCCAGGCGCGCTCATCAAATTCGTGCATACCCCTGGCGAAGAGATTGCTTTCCGCAAGATCGCGCTCGACCAGTTCCCCTGTAGGAGTCTCATCGCGCTTCAAAACTTCGAGAATTTTGCCAGCAACACCGCCTACGGACCCATCGTTAGCATGACTTCAAAATAGGGTGTCCTCGGGTACTCACCGACTGGGTTCTGGATTTTATCCATCACGTCCATGCCCTTATTCAAGTTATCGGGTAAGTTGGCGTGAATATGTTTCGAGGCCAAGTTTGTAAGCTTCGAGCCCATATCGAGTGCGGTAGAGATAGGTTTTCCGATCCCAGGGATAAACTTAGCGACCTTGGAAGCTACACTCGCGACTGTAGAAATAACCTTCAGTCCGAACTTGGCTACTTTGGCACCGTTTTCTTTGATCCAGTGACCGGCTTTGACGAAGCCTTCCTTAATCTTGTGTCCAGCATGCTTGAGCGCATGTCCAACCTTTTGGAAGCCCTCTTTGATCTTCTTGCCAGCGTGTTGGAATCCTTGCTTGATCTTCTGTCCGGCATGATGGAACGCCTGCTTCACCTTGTGGAAGGCATGTTTGATCTTGTTACCGACATGTTGGAAGCCCTGTTTGATCTTGTTTCCAACATGCTTAAAGGCCTTGCCAACCTTATGGAATGCTTGCTTAATCTTGTGTCCGGCGTGTTGAATCCCTTGCTTTATCTTCTGTCCAACGTGCTTGAGAGCATGTCCGACCTTTTGGAAACCCTGCTTGATCTTGTTTCCTACATGCTTGAGAGCCTGGCCGGCCTTTTGGAATCCTTGTTTAATCTTGTTTCCCGCATGCTTGAACGCCTGGCCAACTTTCTGGAATCCTTGCTTGATCTTTTGGCCCGCATTTTTGAAAGCGTTCCCGACTTTTTGGAACCCTTGCTTGATCTTGTTACCAAAGTTCTACCGCGGGGGTGAGTCAGGATCTGGCGTATATGGAATGAGCAAGCGTACCTGGAACCCTTTCTTAATGTTATCGATGAAAGACCGACGATGAATAGAGTCATTAGATCGATCATACGACGGAACATGGGCCAATGATCCGTCAGCGGCTAGAGCACGAGCGAACAAGCGACTAATTATGCGCGATGCAGGTATCACGGGCTCGATTACAGGTGTGGTGCCAGCTTCCAAGCGATTGGGATGCGGTAACCCGACATGTGATCTTGGAAGAATCTCGTCGTGCTGTGGACGTGCGTCCCTGATAGAGGTATGGAGACCTGCTTGTCGTTGCACTGGAAGTGCGAGTGTCGGAAGGAGAGTGCATAGGAGCAGAAAGAGAATGGGAATGAAAGAATTCGCCCTTTGGAACCTCATATTGCAAAGCGGCTTGGCTGAAAGATAGTACTACTCGTTGTGGAGTAAATCCGGAATATGGCCGAAATAAGAATGCCAAAAAGTAAATAAAAGAGAAAGAGGAGTTTTGAAAGAAAATAAAGGTACTGTTTGACGTTGTGTCAGCACGTAGCAGGCGATAGTGGGGCTGGACTTACAAGAGGCGCCAGGCCAGGTGAAAGAAAAAGAAAGAAAGATTCGAGCAGCGACCGGGAACCGGATGCGAGGTCGAGAAAGAATGAACTTGCGTCAACTCCAGACCAAGGGTTCCTTTATCCGAAATCTCCTCTCAGGGATAACATGCAGTATATGTCATCGGGAGGCGCAGAAGAACTCAACGTAAACGCCGTCAACATAGGTGCAGCAAACCGTCGAGAACTGTGTAGTTACGTAATAGAAGTCCAATGGATGTAGTATATTGGTGGCAGTTCTAGAATGAGGCGTTGGCCTGAGGAGACGAGCTCAAATGTCAATGGATGTCACCGCGTAAGTGGTTTTCTATTAAAAACATTGTTCCGAAGGTGAAGAACAAGGGGACGCAATGCATCGCCACAATACATTGGACGATCGCACGGTACCGAACGAGGCGATACTGAGCCTGTGGACCCTTCATCCCCATTCGTCGAAGCATAGATTTTGTCCCACGCGATGCTGTGACGAATAGGCCGTCCGCTGGAAGGAACAATTCGGGTGGTTGTTATTGGATGCCAAACCACGGAGGTAAGCTAGCAATAGAAGACCAGAGACGTGAGTACACAAGGCATTGCTCCAATTAAGTATGACAGATATGTGATTGTGGCTCAAAACCACTGCGACTTCACGAGCAAGTGGTGGTCAAGGGTTGTTCTCATGCCCAAGCGCTGTCCCACGCATTACCTAAGCTGTCACAATGGCCATGTCATTTGGAATTCCGTACTTATTCAATTCTTCTCCTATTTGTCTGTGAGCTATGGCTAGGATATATCTTCTCTCATTGTCGCGGGCTAGCATAGTGAACAACAAGGTACCAGTAGTTTAGATCGGTTCTATACCGGAATGGTCGAAACATGAGAAATTGCATCGAAAGGGCACAAAGAGGTATCCAGGGTCATAGGGGCCTCTTGATTTGACGTCCCTTTGGGAAGTGACCGTGTCACTGTCAAGGCTATGGCTTGATGTTACCGCCAAATTTAGTTCCTAATCTCGTAGATGCATCAACACCGAAGGTCAGACCTGAATTCGGTGCCTAGTCTTTCGCAAACAACTCTGGACGGTAAGTCGTACCCTTATATCCGCGAAGCCCCCGTGATAGCACAGCGAGCTAATGGTATTTTGGAGAAGCTATTTGACTTAACCACACATAGAGGTGAGGACGACACCACCGAGGCGATTCACCCACGAATTACTTTTCGATCGCTTAATGCCGAAAGCAGTCGGTCTCGAAGAGTGGCATTTATAAAACCCTCTATGATACATAATATGGCACGATATTTATTTCGACGAATAATTAGCGAATAAGTACTAGCCCCGAACCTATAAAATACAATTAAGCGTCTTTACTGAACACAACTCTTCGTGGCTTGAGTTCCTCAAAAGAACGTGCTTCGAGGTCCTCTTCAAAAGAGCGAGCTTCAAGTTCGAGCTCATCGTCCCACGAGCGCGCCGCGAGTTCGAATTCATCGTCCCATGAACGCTCGTCGAACTCGTGCATATCCCTCGCAAGAAGCTCCTCATCGTCGTAAAGATCACGTTCGATGAGATCCTCAGAAGAAAGGTCGCGCTTGAGGACATTTTCGATAATAGCACCAGCAGCACCGCCTAAGCAACCAGTCAGTATAGGCTCGACGAAGGAGATGTTGCCGAGTTACTCACCGATGGGATTCCGAATCTTATCCATTACTTCCATGCCCTTGTTCAGCTTATCACCCAAATTAGCGTTGATCTTATTCGAAGCAAGGTTGGTAAGCTTCGAGCCTGCATTAAGAGCATGCGAGAGGGGCTTTCCGATAATAGGGATGAACTTGACGATCTTGGAGCCCACACTTTGGATGGTGGAGATGACTTTGAGACCAAACTTGGCGATCTTGGCTCCGTTTTCCTTGATCCAGTGGCCAGCCTTGACGAAGCCCTCTTTGATCTTGTGTCCAGCTTTGACAAAGCCCTCTTTGATCTTATGGCCGACATGCTTGAGTGCCTTCCCGACCTTTTGGAACCCTTCCTTGATCTTCTTGCCCGCATGTTGGAAACCTTGTTTGATCTTTTGACCGACATGTTTAAAGGCCTTGCCGACCTTGTGGAATCCCTCTTTGATCTTCTTGCCAACATGTTGGAACGCCTTTTTCACCTTGTGGAAACCTTCTTTGATCTTGTTTCCAACGTGCTTGAAGGCTTGCTTGATCTTCTTGCCAGCGTGCTGGAATCCCTGCTTGATCTTTTGACCGACGTGCTTAAAGGCCTTGCCAACCTTGTGGAAGCCCTCTTTGATCTTCTTGCCGGCGTGCTGGAAGGCTTGCTTGATCTTCTTGCCAGCGTGTTGGAACCCCTGCTTGATCTTGTTGCCGACGTGTTGGAACCCTTGCTTGATCTTTTGACCGGCGTGCTTGAAAGCCTGGCCGACTTTCTGGAATCCTTGCTTGATCTTGTTACCAAAGTTCTGCCGCGGGGGTCAGAATCGACAAAGACAAAGATACGTAGAGTGAGTAACCGTACCTGGAACCCTTGCTTGATCTTATCCCAGATGGACCGTCGGTGGAGGGATGGCTCGACAAGAGAGCCATCGGCACCTATGGCGCGAGCGAACAGACGGCTCGGTACGCGCGAAGAATGCGCCACTAGCTCTACCGCTGCATGGTTAGCCCCGGCGTGGGTTACATCCACCGGTGGGTGGTGTGGCTTCAGAAGAGCACCTTCGTGAAGCGGTGCGGCATCGGTGATCGATGTCGGGAGAGGTGCAAGTGATTGGACTGGTAGAGCCAGTACCGGAAGGAGAGTGTAGATGAGAAACGTGAAGATGGTAAGGAGGTAGGACGTTCTTTGGAACTTCATATCGCAGTTTAGCTTGATTATAAGGCGATAATAGTCGTGTTATATGTCTTGTAGTAGGTTCGAAGGTCGCCGAAGTAAGAGTGCCGAAAGAAAAGTGTATGAAAAAAAGAAAGAAAATGAAAAAAAGAAATAAAAGCTACCGAACAGATGTTAGCGCGTTCAAGGCGGCATTCAGCTGAGACTCACAAGGGGGCTCCAGGCCAGAAGAAATGAAAGAAATAATAAGAAAAAAGGAAAAAGGCAAGCGCCCACCAAACTCGAGTGGAACGCGCAAGGTTTGAAGGAATGAGGATATGGACATGGTTGAATCAGTGGCCATTATATACATCAGCTCAGCGCAATAATTTGGGAGGGTTCGCGCGCGGTGCGCAGACCTGATCACCATTATCAACAACCACGCCACAAAATATGGAGAACGTCCGAGTTACATAATAACGACTCAATGTGGCCGGAATATTGACGGCAACGACGCAGGAAATTAAAGGCGATATATCCGAGCGACAGAGCGACGTGTCCGGAGGCGATGAAAGCGCACTCGCACGCACATGGCCCCATCCAATATATTCATAAATTCACGTTGGCGCAAAACAAATACAAACGTATCGCCATGAATACATCGCACTAGCGAACAATGTGATATCTTTTCAATAGACCCTTCTGGGATTCCATCTATCTTTGGATCCTATCCCAGGAGATGCTATGCACTACCGTTCTCTCGAAGGAGAAAGGATAACGGCGTCCCATGCCGACTTGGATATAGTAAACTAGCAGAGCCATGACGAGCCATTCAACCCCCACCGCCGCTCTGCTTCGATGTGGCGAGGAATGGTAGTGTTCATGATGACGGGCCATGAGATAACTCTCCCACCACAAATCAAAGCCAGCGAGCTATCGGCAATCTTCCCACGGGAGGGGTGCTTTTCCCACCAGGAGAGTCCAAATTTCTCAAGGAGATGTGATTTCAGATGCGGGGTTTTCCTATACACTAGTTCCTACATTTATCCATTTGAATATGGATATTTCACTACTGGACTTGGAATAAGCGCCGATCCCGATCAGTTGGAGACTGTCACCACCATAATTTCTTCTGAGGCTCAGATGTTTTTCAAGCAAACCGACCCCTTACGCGCTTTTCCTTATGAGGTGTGGCTCGATTGCGTACGCCACTATTCCCGCGAGCAAGCCGCGGGTCCGCTTCCGTTGTTGGCTGTATCGGCTGCCTGGAGAGATCGTGTGCTCGACGCACCAGAGGTCTGGACGACGAACCACTTTGACGGTGGACACGACGAAGAATGCAGAGCTGCATCCTTTTTTCATCTATCACAGAATCGTTCTGTGGATATTATTGTTGAGCAAAACCACGGGTCACTCAAGATCGCGATGCAATATACTCATAGAATCAGATCCACGTTTTTCTGGATCTCCGATGAACCCATGACATCTATCTTTTATGAATCTTTTCCTATGGAGAGATTTGGCAGAAAATGGTATTCATGCCTTCTCCCTTTAATTCTTCCTCATCAACAAAATAGCCACCCATTGATGACTTTCGAATCTCAAAGGTCATACTCGGATATAGAAGAGTTACTCACACTGCAATCCCGGAAAGACAACGATGCTAGTGTCGTCCCGGTGGCGATGGGCCTAGCAGCCATATATTATCATCAAATGCGATATTCCGAGGCCATAACATTAGCAAAACATGCCTTGGAGTATTACAATACATTGTCATGCGGAAACAGTGTAGCCACCATTCTGGTACGATTCAATCTCGCTATTGTCTTAGCAAAGCAATCCCTATGGGGCCAAATAGAGCCACTTTTTCTTGATATTACAACAAAAATGAGGGATCTTATTTCGCAACGCAAAGTTATGGGGCTAGAACTACTTCAATTGGGAATCGTGGAGACACGCGCGGCATATTTGGGACGATATCACCATCGCACAATTGAAGACCTAGAAGCATTATCTTCTATATACACTCTTCAGGACCTCCACGATGCAGCTGAGGATCTGCAACAGGAGTTACAGGAGGAAGGTCGTCAGCAGTTTTCCGTGATCTTAGGACCCAACTTCAGTCCTCGTCGCAGGATCAAATGATCCGTCTCATTGATGAGATATATGTCTCTGAATGGCTTCAGAATGATGAAGAGGAACCCAAAACTCCCCTGGGGCACTCCGTTCTACTCAATTTCGTAATAAGAGGATCACGTGTGCAATACACATGCACATTAAGCAGCTGCGGGGCAAGTTTTGGTCGTTTAGAAAGAGCACTGGGACATGTCCGCCTGCACATGAACCACAAACCCTATGTCTGCAATCACTCATGCTGGGCGGAAAATGGAAAATGGCGCGTCCCCCATATTACAGTTATCAGGAAGAAGCTCATCATCTGACAGCTCTAGGCGTTATTCGGATCGCGCGAGTCTTAAAAACCATCAAATACGTGGGCGAGGAACTTGTCCTACTTGGTAGGCTGCTAGTATTTTCCTATATTTATCAATTCTCACACAACCACCAGCTCAAAGAGGCTTATGCCACAAAATATGGCCCGCCATAGGAGCAGGTGTAGGGGGGCGGATTCAAGTACGAAGCCTAGCGTGTAGAACGGCAATGTTTTCTTCAGTAATAAGCAGACATCTTTCTAAGTTGTTGGTAACGGCGTGTTAGTTTGCGTTAACTCTAAGCTTGACGTGAGGGTACTATGGTCAGCTTACTGTTAGCCACTGTACATTATATCTCGTTTTCATTAGCAACGTGGGTACCATACAACAAAAAAGGGGTTGGTCCGAACGAAAAAAGAAGAGTTGTATGCTATCTCAAATCATGTCCATCTAGGATCACAGCTATAGCCTTCCTATAGGAGGCGTGTTTCGTGTAAAGAGTCTGAGAAGCGAGCATTAGACGCGAGAGTCACCAACGCAAAGAAATACACATACCAGAGCGGTATTCATAGGCGAGAAAAGGGAGTCGTAAATAGCCATCTTCATAAGGAAAAAAATCTTTCTTGGTCCAAGCCATAAAAAGGGCTACAACCATGGTAGCCCATCGCGGGATCACACAATCGAGGAAGCACCCTTGCCCACAAAGATCCTACTGATCCGCCGACCGACCCGTCTGGCCAACGTCGGCGGTTGTTGTTGCGATTGTTGTTGTCCAGCTTTCTCGGTTCCAAAATCGCCAAAGCCAAAACCGGGCACACCGCCCTTTTCGTCTCTACCCGGTCCAAACGTTTCTTCGTAGCCCTCGCGCAGCGTACTAGATCCACGCGAGAGCGTCCCACTCGTCGACCTCATACCGCTGTTACGCACGTTCCCGGCTACTCCAGCGTCATGGCCTTGGAAGGGCGTAGAGATACCAGAGCTCGAGCCAGAATGAAACGAGCCGTTCCGGTTGATGTACCGGCTCGCAGGCGAACGCGCCATAGCACTCGTAGGCAAAAACACGCCTCCGCCCGTAGCCAGTCCATTGGGAATAGCACCCTTTGCACGATCGACAGACCCACTCCGGTGCGTACTATTCGGCGTAGCAGGAGGCAGAGGCGGGGTATATATCCCCGCTCCACTCCCAATACTCGAACTACGCTCCATCGCCACTTTAGCACCAGTCCTCGCACGACCTCTCGCGCCCGCCGCGCCCGACGCAGACCCAAACGACGTCGAAGAGAGTGTGGCGCCAGAGGACGATTCGGAGCCGTACAGCGCGCGCCGGAGGACGTTTTCGCCTTTCCGCACTCGATCTTCGAAATCGATGGAGCGCCGGATTGCGGCGGCCGTTTCGACGTCGAGAAGGCGCACCGAGTCGGGGCCGTGTTGGATTCCGTTTAAGAGGTCGGCTTTGCTTACTACGGCGGGTTGTTGGGATTCGGTGGATGGGGAGGTGCCTTCGGGGAGAGTGGGTTGTTGGAGGGATTGTGGACGGGGTGTGGATGTGTAGCCGACTGTGGCGGAACTTCGTTGGGATGGGGGAGGCTTGAGGAGTTCGGCGACGGAGATTGGGGACTGGTGTTCTGAATGTCTACGGGATGCAGTGCCATCAGAGCGGTTGACAACTCCAGCAGCAGCCAGAGTAGCCAAAGTAGGCGTTGTAGGGTCTGACGTCGTATGATGTGCAAGAAGCGCAGGGGCAGGTGACAATGACGTCCTGGACGGGTTAAGCGCAACAGGACTATTCTGCCGTGAAAGATCATGACCAGCTCCAGCAAACGTGGCGGAAATAGGCGAGCCGTTCCCGGCGTGGGTGAGGGAGATGGAAGAGGAGGGAAGAGTGGTGAACCATCCGTCACTGGAGCGTACGGTGATGGTCGACTGACGATGTCCTCCGTCGGCCGAACTACTACCCGCATTGGAGAGGCGTGTGGTACGTCGTGTGAGTGGGACGGATCCGGAGGTATGGGCCAGTGCTGTGGCCCAGAGGTGTGCCTGTGAGTCTGCTTCCTCTTCGTCGAGTTCCGCTTGGGCAGCGGAGGGACTCGCTTGTTGTTGTCGCTGATGCTGCTGCTGCTGCATCTGCTGTTGGAGAGACTGGCGCCGCCCCTGGAAAGGAAGCGGGAGAAGCTTGGATAGCCGTGTACCAATGAGCCCACTGCTTCTCCGTCTTCCATGCCCATTATGTACGCCATCACTGACATATCCTCTCAAGTCAGCCGTCTCCTGCAACGAAAACGCCGGACGATGTCCATGACCAGGGAGAGGAGGCTCCACCGCCGATTTGACAAGGTCCCTAGCGTCCTCGGCCTTCAAGTCCGTATTAGACCTCAGCCTCGACAACCGCTTCATGACGCCCTTGCCAATACTACTCTCCGGATTGGTAAACGACCATTTCCCAAACGAAGGCCGTCGCCCCTTATCCACTTCGTTCCAGTACATCTGGCCGTGCCCATGACTTTCCAACGCGCGTCCTTGTTCGCGTGACAACGACGCGGCAGTACGCTCTACCATCGCATCTGGAGAGGCACCCGCGAGGCGAAAGGACCCAGGCGCGTTGGGCTCTGCTGCGATGACGGATACGGAGGAGGACATGCTGGATTGGTTCTTGGGCGTTGGTACGCGTCGGCGGGGCTTGTACTGTAGCTTTGCACCACCCTTTTCCTTTTCGGGAGGGGAATTGACCGCGGGAGACGCGTTGGAGGCGTCGACGTCGGCAAAGGTGGTGCCAAAGGGACTGACGAGGTCGACGGTGTGAGTGGACTCGGGCATGAGGAGGTATTGGGACGTAGGCAAGTCGAGCGTAACGTCTGGACTCATTGGTTCCATGGCAGCCAGTTCCTCTCGTGAGTAGGAGGCTGACGGCAGAGCACCGACGGCAGGAGAGGGGTTATATGGGATAGAGGGCGTTTGGGGTTGATCGCCCCTTGTACGGTTAGATCGGGGAGATGCGACGACAGGTGAGAGCGGACTCGGCTCGATGGTGATCGTGCCTGAGAAGGGGGGAGCAGCTGCTATTGTTGTACTAAAAGTCGAAACACCCAATATGGGACGCGGTTTACGTTTGTTGGGGTTTGACCGGCGAAGGGTCCCCGTGTTGGTATTCTCTGCACTATCGCCGTCTTCACTGCGTGATCGGCCATGTTCGCCGTTGCTGCCGCTCGCGCCAAGGACGTATGTGTTTCGTGGTGTGCTTGGCTGCGGCTCTTCGACGGGGCCGCTATTGCTGGCGCCGACTAACGTCGGAGAAGTAGGCTCGGAGGGAGCCGTGTCGGACATGGGAAGATGGGAGATCGGACTGCATAGTTTTCCCAGGCTAGGATCGCCGCCGCGTGTGGGGGTGGTAGGTGGTGCGGTACTTGGGGAAGAAGAAGACTGGTATGAATCGAGAGACGGTCTTGTGGGGTGCAGGTGATCGGCGTGGGTGTCGTGATTACTCGGGGAAGATTCGTGACCAAAGGGGGTGGTTCGCATAGACTAGAAAATGATTATTTCAGTGGGTTTATTCGGAAAAGTCGCGTAGCAATGAAGCGGCCATTCGTCGTCTATTTATTACTCCGTTGCAACCGAGGACGAGGGAGCATGTGCGCATATTGGCTACGCCTGTACAGCTCATAAAAATAAATCCTCTAAGAGGACAGATTGCAGAGAACTTGTCAACGTGTCCGTCGTCGTCGCTCTCACAGGCCCCGGCCGTTCTCTCTCTGCCACAGACATTCGAGCCACAGCTCTTGGATAACTGGCTCACCTCGTTGCTGGCACCCTTGCCGTCGTACAATTCGTTTTCAGTCTCGTCCTCAACGACGAGAACACAACCATCCATCGTGCTTCAAGAAGCCTTCTGCGTTTTTAACAAGCGACCCTCTTGGGAGAGTGTCGCGTCTTGAGGGTATCGAAAGATAATATATCGTAGTAGAAAGGAGTTCAAAATATTATGTTGGGAATCGTTTTTCAAAACGTGGTTGTTTTTTCAGCGCTGGCGTGAAAAGGTCGTAAATGTGGTCAGGTCGGAGATGCGGAAACACGTCTCAGCCGCCAATCTTGTCAGCGGTGGCCACTAACACTAAAAACAGCTCGTTTCAGAATAATTGACAGACGCCTTCTTGAGACATCAACTAGTGAGACAGACGTCAGACAGGCTCTAGACGTGTGAATCCGAGCAAATCCAAATAAATGCAAATCTTCCCAATTTCACAGAATATTCTGTGGAAGCCACATGTCCTCCTCGCCAATGCCACCACCACCGGGTCTTGCCATTCAAAGTGATTGAAAAGGTCTTCGACCCCATCCACCTCCTTCCCCAAAACCAGAAATGTCCCAATTCCTCGATGCAAAAACTGCTCTCGAGCATCTTCGAACCTATCAGAGCCGCGATGGACTCTCTGCCGCAGAACTGATGAGCTCGACTAAACACGGCGGATTGACGTACAACGATTTTTTGCTCTTGCCGGGACATATCGATTTCCCTGCGAGTGTGGTTTCTACTGAGAGCAGAATCACGAGAAACGTCGTGCTCAAGACGCCGTTTATGAGTAGTCCGATGGACACTGTCACCGAAACCGCAATGGCCGTCAACATGGCTGTGAGTAGATGACTCGGATTGAAACCTATTCGTATTTTTTAGTTGGTACTCGCGTCGCTGACGCGCCACTCACGCTTTTGTCAGCTTTTGGGTGGCATCGGAGTTATCCATCATAATCAGACCCCTGAAGAACAGGCTGCCATGGTCCGCGCAGTCAAGCGTCACGAAAACGGGTTCATCACAGACCCAGTCGTACTCGGTCCAACAGGTACAGTCGCAGACGTACTGGACATTAAAGCCCGCCTCGGCTTTTGCGGTATCCCCATCACAGGTGCGCCTTCCCCCTTTCAATTTATGTTTTTACTGACACCACGCAGAAACTGGGGCACTTGGAGCTAAACTGCTCGGCATCGTCACCTCGCGTGACATTCAATTCCACGACCCCTCCACACCCCTAGGAGACATCATGACCACCGACCTCGTCACGGCCCCAGCAGGCGTAACCCTCCTCGAAGCAAATGCCCTCTTGCGCACCTGCAAAAAGGGTAAACTGCCCATCGTAGACGACAAATTCCGACTCATCTCCCTCCTCGCCCGTTCGGACTTGCTCAAAAATCAAAACTTTCCATTATCCTCCAAATCCCCCGTCTCGAAACAGCTCTACGCAGCTGCAGCGATTGGCACGCGTGATTCCGACCGTGAACGCCTCAAGGTCCTCGTCGGCGCCGGCTTGGACATTGTAAACGTTGACTCGTCCCAAGGAAACTCGATCTATCAACTCGAAATGATCAAATGGATCAAAGCAACCTATCCACACCTCGAAGTCGTCGCAGGCAACGTGGTCACGCGCGAACAAGCCGCGATGCTCATCCACGCAGGCGCAGACGCCATCCGCGTAGGCATGGGTTCCGGCTCGATCTGCATCACACAAGAAGTCATGGCTGTCG
Source organism: Serendipita vermifera MAFF 305830 (assembly GCA_000827415.1). Lineage (NCBI taxonomy): Eukaryota > Fungi > Basidiomycota > Agaricomycetes > Sebacinales > Serendipitaceae > Serendipita > Serendipita vermifera. Next base: position 224,149 of record KN824324.1, read on the forward strand.
GACGACCACAAGCCACCGCCGTACACCAAGTCGCCGAATTCGCCAGTAAATTCGGGGTACCCGTCATCGCCGATGGGGGCATCTCCAATGTGGGACATGTCGTAAAGGCGTTGGCGATGGGTGCCAGTGCGGTCATGATGGGTGGGCTGCTGGCGGGGACGGAGGAAGCCCCCGGAGAGTACTTTTATCATGAGGGGAAGAGGGTAAAGGCGTATAGGGGTATGGGGTCGATTGAGGCTATGGAGCAGAGGAGCGTTGGGGCGAAAGGGCCACCGAAGGCGGCGGCGGCTTCCAAGGCGAATGGCGTCGTCGCTGTTGCTGAAAAAGGGAATGCGGCTACCGCGCGGTACTTTTCCGAGACGTCGAATGTCAAGGTTGCGCAGGGTGTGAGTGGGGACGTACAAGACAAGGGATCTATTCACAAATTCTTGCCGTGAGTATTGGGCACTACTCTTTTTTCACTCGCTCACTGTCTTGGCACAGGTACTTGCACACAGGCCTCCAGCACTCCCTCCAGGATGCTGGGCAGCGCTCGGTTGTTGACCTCCAGGCTGGGGTACGCAGTGGCGAGGTCAGGTTCGAGTTGAGGACGGCGAGTGCTCAAGTCGAGGGTGGCGTTCACGGCTTGAACAGTTATACAAAGAGGTTGTTTGCGTAGATCAGATGTTCTATATAGACTTTTCTTTGTATTGAACACGCGTCAAGAAGTAATCTACTCGGACTAATTGAACAAAAGTGAAGGAAACGAAGGAAGCCATGAGCATGTCTATCAACGTCATTATTGAAGACCAGCACCTCCTTCATCGTGCATCCAAGTCAGAGTGCAATCGTGCCAATCTTCATGACGAGGCTCCGGTGAACAGCGACGTGTAATGGTGCATCTCCCCAGCCAAGAATGCATTTGTGGACACGCCTCAGAAACGTCACTACCGGGATGTCGAATCGTAAGGCTTTTCAGAGCAACGGGTAAAGGACCCGATGCAAGGGTCAGGTGACATCTAGCGGCTACTAGAGCCTCAAGGTCATCGATCCTTTTGTTGGTTATGATCACGAGATGACGTAGTTCACGAAATGGTAGGTTCTCCAGCCCTGTTGCAGACCGTTCGTAGAGCCACCGACAAGGACCCATGATTTCAAGCGTCACCAACCCTGGTAGCGCCAAGGGGATACTTTTGAGATTTCTTTTGACTACTGCGAAGCCGAAATGGCAGATTTGTTGATTGCGCCTCAGAAACCCAAGTACATCCTCGGAAAAGGCGCTCGAGGAAAAGAACTCCACCCGCGTGAGTTGAGGAGTTTGAAGACGCGTCCATGGGATACCATCAGACTTGTGTACTCGAATATCTTGTAATTTCCCGAGATTTATGTCGGTTTCAAGCATGTCGTCTTGGAAGGTGGTACCAGCCATATCTAAGGAAGCAAGATTCTTGAACCAGGCCAGGCTCGCGAAAGACGGGATCACCCTGGCCCCTTGAAACTTTAAGGATGTTACTGTGTTGGATACTTGCTCTTCCTCTATCATTATTTGGGGCACGTTGTTTATCCTCAGCTCGTCGATTAGCGGAAAATAATCGAAGAATTTGGTCAAATGCAAGGCAGTTGGTGCTTTCAGCGACTTCTCAGCGACTATTCGGAAGCTGTCAATCGATTTCAGGAAAGGGGTATTGAAGTCGATGAAATTGGACATTGAACTAGAAGGGAGGGAGAGTTGAAGTAGTTTGATGCGGTTCCCTTGGTTCATGTTACTTGATTTAAGCAGCAAGGATAGATGTTTAGCGGCATCTTTAGCTTTTGTCTCCAGCATAAAGACCATGATCTGTGGCGCTACTGAGCGAAGCCTAGAGAATACCATGTTCAATAAAGATAGGCGACGAGGGATATGATGCGCCTTGGGAACAATAATAGAATCCCATAATTCCGGCGTATTGATTGTAATAGCCCGCCATTGACGGCATACGTGTGAAACTTTGATAGAAGCCTTGCACCAATTTTCATGTTCGGCAAGAACAAGGCACTGAAAAACAATTCTCAGGATATCCTCTGGGCATCTATTGATTGGATGTAGGAGACCCGCAAAACGCCGGATGTTAGACTGAAGGGCTTGGTGCTGGTCCTCGAGGATTGACGCGAATCCTTCCAACGCTTGGCGCTCTGACCGAATACTCTCCAGCTCCAAGGTGGCGTTGTTTTCTCTTTCCTTGATTACCCGCAATTTTTCTTTGGTTTGGATTATCTCCCCTCTAAGGTTGTGGCTCATTTCCAGGTTCTTTGTCATTAATTCTCGAAGTTTGGCAAGCTCTGCTTCAAGAGGGACTCGGTTTTGAGTGCCATTGACCTCTTCACTGGAACCAAAAAACAATCATCAGTGATAGAACTGCGTCAGACAACGGGAAACCGACCTAGTACTAAGATTTCGATTAAAACGATTTTTGAACATTTTCTGGAGATGGCTAGTGTATACCTGCAGCAAAACGTGGATGGAGTCGACGGCAAAGGCTCACCCCTACCCTCACCTTCGACCACATGCAGGGTGCACTAATTCAACCATTCAATTGTACTTCAAAGCAATTCATGCTAATGATGATAATAATTACGTTGTTCTTGAGAGGGGAAATTCTACCGCGCTGTAGTTTTCGGAGACGTCAAACGTCAAGGTTGCGCAAGATGTGATGAGGGACGTACAAGGCAAGGCACCCATCCACAGATTCTTGCCGCGAGTACTCGCGCATTATTCTATCTTCGATTGCTCATCCTCTTGATGCAGGTACTTGCACACCGGCCTCCAGCATTCCCTCCAGGATGCTGGACAGCGCTCGGTTGTCGACCCCCAGGCTGGGGTACGCAGTGGTGAGGTCACGTTCGAGTTGAGGATGGCGAGCGCTCAAGTCGAGGGTGGCGTTCACGGCTTGAATAGCTATACAAAGAGGCTGTTTGCGTAGATCAGATGTTCTATACAGACTTATTTCTGTATTGAACACGTTTCAAGAAGTAATCTACTCGGACTAATCTAACAAAAGCTACGAGGGGGTCGAATGAAGCCATGAGCATATCTATCACTACCATTATTGAGCACCTTCTGCATCCTGAGCCCAATTCAGAGTGCAGTTGCACCAGTTTTCATAACGGGGTTCGGCTACACGGCTATATCTAATGGTACACCTTCCCAGTCGAGATTGCGCCTCTGGATCAATCTTGAATTTCTGGCCATAGGGATATTGGATCGTAATTTTCCTCAGGGGGACGAGTGAAGGATCTGATGCAGATGACAGACGACACCTGGCCGCCACCAAACTCTCTAGATCATAGGTGCTCTGAGGCTTGAGGCTTGTAATTATGAGTTGACGTAGCCCAAGAAATGGTAGGGTTGTTTGTTCGATTATAGATGGGTCATAAAGCCCATGATAAGCAGTACCTAAAACTTGAAGTGCCTCCAGCCCTGGTAACACCGAGGCAACAGTTTGCAGATTATTCCCATATGATATGAGGAAAAAACGGCGAATCTCTTGGTTCCGCCTCAGAAAGGAAAGGGCCTCTTCCGGGAAAGCCTTCTTCAAAAGGAAGTCCATTCGCGTGAGCTGAGGAGTATAAAGGCATTTCCATGGGATACCATCAGACTTGTACACTCTCAGATCTTGTAGTTTATCGAGAATGATAATGGTATCAAGCATGTCGTGCGGGAATGTAGCCCTAGTTATTTCCAAAACGACCAGGTTCCCGAACCAAGAAAGATTCGTGAAAGGTGTGGTCACCTTGCCTCCCAGAATCACTAAGGCTTTTACGGTGCTAGTTAACTGCCTTTCCTCTATCGCTATCTCCGATAAGTTGTAGAGCCTCAACTCGCTGACATGAGGAAAGTGGCCGATAAAGGGAGTCAAATGGAAGATATTCGATGCTTCTGGCACATTTGCAGCCGATATTTGAAGGCTTTCGATTCGCTTCGGGCACCGGGTATTGACGCCAATCAAACCAGACATTGAACTGGAAGGGAGGTCAAACCCCAGTAGCTTGATGCGGTCTCCCTGCATTGCGTTACTCCATTGAACTATCAAAGAAAGGTCCTCAGCGGCGAATCGAGCTTCTGCTTCTTGCACCTTAACCACGATTTCTGGTGCTACTGAGCGAAACCTGGAAAATACCATGCTCAACAATGGCAAGCGACGAGGGATAAAGTGCGCCTTGGGAACTACAAGACGGTTCCACAAATTTGGCGTATCGTTGGCAATTGCCCGCCACCGACGGCATACGTGTGAAACTTTGATAGGAGTCTTGCACCAATTTGCATTTTCGACGAATACAAGCCACTGAAAAACTATCCCCAGGATGTCTGATGGACATCTACGGATAGGGTGTAGGAGACCCGCAAAGCGCTGAATGTCCAAATGGAGGGTCGTGCGCTGGTCTTCAAGGGTTGTCACGAATCTTTCCAAAGCTTGCCGTTCTGATCGAATACTCTCCAGCTCCAAGGCGATTTCGTTTCTCTTTCCTCAACAATCCGCAATTTTTCTTTCGTTTGATTTAGCTCTCTAAGAGATAGTGGCCTATTCTCTGATTTTTTGCCATTAACTCGCGAAGTGTAGCTAACTCTGCTTCACGAGGGATTCGGTTTTGCGTGGCATTAACATCATGGCTGGAAAAAACCCACGCGTCAGTAATAGAACTGCGTCACACGATGGAAAACTCACCTCCTACCAAAATTCTGATGAATCTCATTCTCGGACATTCTACTGGAACTAGCTGGCGGATACCTGCAGCCAATTGTGGATGGGGTCGAAGCCAAGGGATCGGTTCCTGCTTTCACCTTCGACCACATTGCAGGCTGCACCAAATCGGCCATTCAATCGTGCTTCGAAGTAATTCATGCTAATGTTAGTAATGATTCCGCTGTTTTTGAGAAGGCGAATGCTACCGCGCAGTATTTTTCGGAGACTTCAAAAATCATGATTGCGCAAGGTGTGATTGGGGACATACAAGACAATGAATCAATCCACAAATTCTTTCCGTCAGTACCGAGCGCTGTTATATCTTCGGTTGCTTGTCTGCGTGATGCAGCTACTTGCACACGGGCCTCCAGCACTCCATCCAAGATGCTCACCGACACTCTGTTATCGACCTTCAGGCTGCAGTAGGCAGTAATGAGTTCGGGTTCAAGTCGAAGATGGCTTAGGCTCAACCTAGGGGAGATATTCAGGGCCTGGATAGCGCTACAAAGAGGCTATTTGCGATCAAGTGCTCTACACAGACTCTTCTTGCACTGATTGAACATGTTTCAAGATATAATCTACTTCTGCTTGGACTACTTGAACAAAACTACGAGGGGAACGAATGAAATCCTGAGCATATCTATCGACACCACTATCCAGGTCCAGCACTTTCTTCATCCTGCATCCAAGTCAGAGTGCAATCGTACCAATCTTTATAACGAAGGTCCGTTAAACAGCTACGAGTAACGCTACACCTCCCCAGCCAAGACTGCGCTACTGGGCACACCTCGAAGGCGTCCCTATCGCGATATCGAATCGTAAGGCTCTTCAGAGC